>CM066336.1:24001440-24166440 GCA_033807585.1 Hydrophis major
AACTACCTATTTCCTCATGTCTTCTGTGCCCCATTATTATCCTTATTCTTAAAGGTTTCAAGCGGGTAGAGTATTTTAACTCTTCAGAAATCCAGAAACATGACACATTTATGCCTTTCTCTCATCTATAACCATTTACTGGCCTTGAGCAATATTTTGAAAGTTCAGAATAGGTTATTTATTCAGAAGTGACCTTGGCACTCACCTGGCTTGCTGAAAGGAGCAGGAAATAAGTTCATTTTCTTTCCTCCATCTGTTCTGTTTTGTGTTAGGCTGCTGGTCATTTCCTCTTTTTTCCTTTGCATTTTCAGGAAATAACTATTTTTGGAAGCAGTTTTACAAACAAATGTATTTCTAATAGCATCTTTCAATAAACTACTGTGAGAGCTCCAACGGCATGTTCATTCAGGCCTCCCATTTATCACTGAAGTTTTGGAAAGCAAAGTTATCCATTGTTCATAATATAAAAATGCAGTATATAGCCAGCTGAAGTTTTCCATGTGCATCTTTGAACTAATGGGAATTGTACAAAGTCATTGTTATTTCACTAGGTATTTATTACATGGCTTAGTTTCCTTTTAGATTCTACTTCTCATGTAGTTTGATTACACTTAGAAGCTTACTTTCTTTTTACCTTTTGCAAAGGATAGTTTTAGATTTGATAAGATTCATAAACTCCCATTGTGACCCATACTTTTCCTCGTGTAAGCAGGTAAGCCACCAGATTTATTAAAAAGTAGATTAACTTATGTGTAAAAACAAAATACTTAAGGTATACTAATGTATGATTCATACTTTAGCCATAGTACTTGGCTTCATAAAATGTGCTAATGTGATGTATGCAAACCCATCATGCCCTAGTGCAATATGTGAAACCTGCCCACAGTTTATAAGACCTGGATGCTTGTATGCCTTTGGTCTAGGTTTTAAAGATAATGTTTATTCTATTTTCTCTGTTACCATTTCTAGGCATCTGTATTCAGTTCTGTCAAATAGCTTGGTTTTATTAGCAACTTTTAGATATTTTATTATGGGTGTTATTAGCAATGGCAAAAAAACTGGCTTGCAATACAATTTTGCTGAATTTTTTTTGTCTCTCACCTCAACAACAATTTTTGATAACCACAGAGGTCCTAAATGATGACTTCCATTTTTCCAAACAAAGATCCATTATTGCTTTCATTTTTTAATCTGTTCAGCATTCTAATTAACATCTTACATGTGTGCTTGCGTGTTGACACATTTGCATCGGCCTTGTGTAGCAGTAAATTTTGGGTTGTTTTCATATATTATTGTGCCTGTTGAATTATTTCATTTGGTTCCCTCAATTAGTAACTAACTTAAATGCTGTGGTTTGTTAACCATGGTTATGATTTAGTATCTGTGAACACAACCATGATATTGGTTTGTCATAATTATGTTAAGCTCTCTTTTTTCTTCTTCTTGGTATTGATACATGATCTCAGCTACCACTTTTGTTGGTAAATTGAGGTTTATGGGTTAGTGTTATACGAATCAGCTGCTTGTAATTTGTTTTAAGAAACATAAGTAAAGCCATAGTTTAATGTACTGTGTAAAACCAGTGACTGTTCTTCAGAACCTCAGATGCTTTCCCTACAGCTTAAATGTTTCTGTACCTTTTTATGGGACATTTATTTTACAAATAAATGAACAATCAAGATGGCTAGCTCAAATTTATGATCTGGAAATGAAAGCAGACTATTGCATACTATATAATATGTAACATAAGGCTCAGAATATACAAATCTACCAATGTGTTGAGTTTTTCTTATCTTCTTATTTGAGCAAGATTTTAATCAAAAGTATTTGCAAATTTAGGTATTAGGAGTCAAATTGTTAATATATATCACCTGATGGTTAAAAAAGATTTGTCCCACACATATATGTATGGAACTGTGTATTCTGTTAAGCCATTGTTTAGCATAATGTTATAGCTGTTTGAATAACACAATTTATGCCATAAGACATAAACTTTTCTATAGTAGCTTAGTTAACCCTGATTGAAACAAGCCTAGGCTTTTAAAATAGTTCATGCTAATTAAAAATACATACTTTCCATTATCTTTAAAGAATGTGGCTTATTAAATAACAGTACAAATAATGCTTAACAAGTTATTAAAAGCTGAGAAAATCCACAATTGTTGAGGGTGGTGCTTGAAGCATGTCCAATGCCATAGTTGTTGCAGAAACCCAAATTTTAAGCATCGAAAATGAATTATTTCCTATGTTCCTTAAAGTTCTGAGGAGCCCACAATTGTTTGCCTTTAAATGGGTAAAAAGTGCTCTTCGTGTTGATTCAATTTTTTCATGTTCTTTTTTGTACTTCTCATAAAAATCTATTTTTTGAATATGACTTCAAAATCATTATGATTTATGATTTATGATCTATAACCTATAACTTTGCTCTTTGTATGTACAATGACAGTTTATGCACTGGAGACAACTCCTTGTGTGTCCAGTTATACTTGGCCAATAAAGAATAAAGAATTATATGGTTCTTGATAGAGAACAAGGATGGTGTTACAAAACATATACGACTTAACTTCCTAATATTTCTGTGAACTGTCTCTTCTTCAACTGGCATACAATAAAAAAGCTATAACTGGATTATTGTAAGCCACCAGAGTCACTTTTGGTGAGATGTGCAGCTATATAAATTTGATCCATACATAAATAAGGAAAGAGCTCAGGGATGGTAACTTTGCCCTTGGAAATAGTATAAATTAACTGCCTAGTTAATAACTCAAGAATGTGATGAAGGCAAAATGGCATTCTATGGCAATGATCTTATTTCACAAGCTTGCTGTATTTTGTATATCCACTAAATTATTTTGTCCAGAAGTCTGTGAGAAAACTCAGAAGGGAGAGGGCAAAAAATAAATACATTATATATTGTGCTGTATTTCTTCCTGTTCCAAAGTTCACTGCAACATTCCCTCTCACTTGTGTGTAGAATTATGATACCCTAGCAGCGCATTTTCATAGTGTTCAATTTGGGAAGGTAGATATGAAAAGTTTTTATCCTCTTTTCAGTCAACAATCTTTGTGAACTCTGATTACATCTTAATATATGACATTTATAAATGTCCCTCCCGTTCCTAGGATTCCTCGCAATTGTAATTTAGTCTATGTTTAAGTTTACAGTGTGTCAGAATTATATCCCTTTAATTGATATTACAATTATCGGCTGGGTGACTTTGGGCCAGTCACTCATTGCCAGCCCAAGTCACCAATCACCAGGGCAATGGTTGGGAAAATTAGAGGATGAAGGAGTATTAGGTATGTTTGTTTCCTTGTGTTATTTATAAAAACAAAAAAAAGCAGGATAAAAAAATAAATAAAATTCAGAGCTTTTGCAATAGAATCTGAAAAAGTGTGATCTGTATTACACTATCTCTGTCTTCTTGAACCTGCCCTTAATACAGGTAGTCCTCGACTTACAACAGTTCATTTAGTGACATGTTCAAAGTTGCAAGGCACTGAAAAATGTGACTTGTGACCATTTTTCACAGTTATGACCTTTGCAACATCCCTTGCTCACCAAGGAAAACTTAGGAAAATTTAATGTAACAAAGTGATAGCTTTAACAAAATAAGTCAAAGTAAATGTTTAACTTTTAAAGTACCATTTTTAAATATGCCCTTGAACTGCTCGGTTTTAAAGGCAAGCACAATAATTGATGGAAATAGCAATGCCAATATGTCTTATTCCTCTCTTAATACATTACTTTTTAAAACTAGCAAGTGAAGCATTTTCCAAATAGCTGGCAATTGAGGTGGGCCATGAAGGAAAGGTCATTTCTTCTTTGGCATGCAGCTCTCCACTTTTCTTCTGGATCATGGTTGCTTGCTGGTTGCCTGTCTGGTCTATAGCTTTATTGTTCAGTTGTACCCTGAAAAAAACTTTGTAGTGGGAAAGTGTTGTGTAGTACTCTGATATTAGGTTTTGTGCAGCAGGGGTTATGCAGTATAAAGTTTAATTTTGTGTGATACAAATCCATTGCGCTCATTCCACCTCAATTAAAATACATAAATTGTGAATACTTAGTGAAAATAAGCTGTCAAAAAAGAGACTTTCTCATAAGCTACAGATGGGTTTTTCAATATTATTTAATAATTCTGATACTGAGCTGACAACTGGGAAAACATGAAAATTCTTGTTGACAAGCATTGTCAAATGCTGGAAGGTACTTACCCATCATATATTTTACTAAAGACATATGTGGCAGGGCTTGATAGAGGTAATTTAAATCAGCAACAGGTATTATTTCAGCTAAACTCTACAACAAACTAGTAAAGGTTCTGAGATTAAAAATAGATGTGCTGAGAATAGAGTCGATTTGTCTCATAGGTACCCACATTCTTGATTTGCTTCATTAATAGGTTGTGCCTATCAGAGTTTATTCTGCCTCTTGTTCTTAACATAGATTCTTCCCAAGCAGGTTCTCCAACTTCTCCATGCAACCATGAGAACTGAGATAATTTAATCTTCTTGTTGCTCAGAAACAAAGTTTTGTGGAGGAAAGCATGTATTAGTAAGATGACAGATAAGGTGGTGGATGGTCTTTCAATTACAGATAGTCCTTATTTAGTAACTGCATCATTCACAATTAATGATGCTAATGAAAAATGACCAGTCCTTGTATTTACATCCTTTGTAGGTCTGCAAAAGAAAGGTGAAGTAAACATAGTAATTGTTTCAGTTAGTTGCATTGCCAATCCCAATTGTGGGTAGTAAATGAGGACTAAACTGTATTTTTATGTCAATAGCCAGTCTTGTGCCATAGTATGGATATAAACTTTTGTTAAAGTGAACAGGTGTATTACCAGACCTTCAAGCACATAAATATATCTCCTTAGACATGGAAACCAACTGGGTAACTTAGGACCAGTCACTTTCTCTCAGCCCAACCCACCTCCCAAGGTTATTGCTGTGGGGAAAACAGGAGATTTTTTATATATCCCTTTCTCAGATTTTTTGTAAGGAAAAGAAACCAGATATGGGTTGTTTTTATGGTTGCGATGTGTAACACTTGCATTGATGTTAGTTTCTTTAACAATGTTTGTTGACATCCTCTTTTATAGGACCACATGCCATGTAATTGATTAACAGCATTTAATAATTCTGTATTTCTATTTCTTAATGAATAGTTGTTAAAAAGGAAGATAACGTTAGACTTGATGGATTGGAATAAACCTTGAAGAAAACCAATCCTTGGGATTTATGTATGTTCAGACTTTATCTTGAATTATTCCTGATTCCTCCTTTTTCCCTCTTATCGATTGGGGAATTAATGACAGAAGCTGATCCAAGAAAAGCAGACATAAAATAACATATCTTTGAAATAACTTCTGAAAATACACAGCCTTCTCTTTCAATATTGTTTTGGAAGATACTTTATTTTACCTTATTTTTATATTTCTATATTCTATATTTCTATTTTCAAGATAAATTGGGGAGTATTAAAATCATCCCTGTAAACCAACAGAGATTTTTAAAATGACAAAAATGCTTACTTTTTTAAAAATAGAAAAACTGAATAGGAGGCAAACAAAAAGGCAGTCTGGTCAGGTAATTATAGTTACAGGAATTTCAATTGTTTTTGCATTGTAGGGAGTAGCCTAGCTTCCATTTTGAGAAAAGATTCTATAATCAGATAGTTTTTACGTAGAAGTTCCACAATACAGAACAATTATAGAAGAGTGAATTCTCATACACGCTGCTAAGAGTGTCCAGGAAATGGGTATGATTCGCCATCAGATGGGTATGTCGCCATCAGACAGAGTGTAACTGAGGGGTTTCAGCAACTCCTTTGCCCTCAAGGGGGTCAGTCCTTGTCTTCCTTGCCCAAGGGGTGGCTCCTTCTTTCAGTGCTCCCTAGCCATCAGCCAGCTCATTCTGATTGGGGGGAGGAGGAGGAAGAAGATTATCCTAACCCTTCTGATCATAGTCACTACTCTCACTCTGAGGAGGAGGAGGGTGAGATTGTTGATTGCAATATGTCTGAGGAGGAAGAATTTAGAGCTGATCAGCCTTCCTCTACTGGGGTTTTCAAAACTTCCCTTTTCAAACCTTTCTTACACAAAGCCTTGATTATGGCACAATTGACACCTGAAGAAGTGGCCCCAGAGCCTCAGATGGCCCCTTCAGGCCACAGTGATTCTCTGTTCACAAAACCAGTGATTCACACTGAGATTCTCCCTTCTCCCACCATATTCCTGGATCTGGTTAGGGAACAGGGTATCTCCCCAGGATCAGGACCACGGCCTTCATCGCATGATAGGCGATTTTACAATGTGGGACTGGCCTGGCCAATGCCCTCATTGTCCCCATGGTAGATGCCCTGGTGGTAGCCTCTTTCTCCTCATCGGGCATACCCACTGAGCCTGAGGATGTGCTTAAGGCAGAGGATAGGAGATCTGAACACACCCTCAGATGCACCCACCAGGCTGCAGCATGGGCTATCAGGGAACCTTGTTTTTCACAAAGTCCTCATTGCGCTGGCTTCAACAGCTTCAAGAAAGACTCCCAGCCACTGATTCCCGGGCTCACCAGGATCTTAACAAAATAATTGCAGCTGTGGAATTTATGGCTGATGCAACCTTGGACTCAGCCAAATTTGCCTCCAGGGCAATGGTTTCCTCAGTGGCCACCAAGTGACTCGTTTGATTACAGAACTGGCAGTCGGATGCGAGGCACAAATGGAAGTTGGCATCGGCCCCCTGCTTGGGGGATAAACTGTTCAGGGAGGCTCTGGAGCCTTATTTGGTCGAAACCAAGGACAAGAGAAAAGTTCCCTACGGCAGGGAAGAGGTCAGAATATCGTCCCAGTCTGTACTGTCGATCAGCCACATTCAGATCTGAATGCACATTGTGATTCTCTAGAGGCCAGAGATCGTTCCCTCAATGTCCTGAGGCTTCAGGCGGGCAACAACAGGTCTTGGGTAAAGGGCCCTTTTGAAGGGGAGGAGGTCATTTGTTCTGTTGCTCAAAGTAAAGAGGCGGTTGACCCCCCCCATTGGAGGCTGTTTGGCTTTTTTCATCTCTCGATGAGAGGAGTCAACTTCAGATGCCTGGGTACTGGAAACAGTACAGTACGTAGGTTTGGCCTGCGGCTTGAGTTTATATCTCCACCCCCATGATTTTTTGTTCAATGCCCTACATCAAGGGACAGATTTTGATGGGACCTCGTGGAGTTGGCCATTCAACACCTGGTCGAAATTAGGGCCATTGAGCTGGTTCCGATGGAACAACGAGGACTGGGTTTCTACTCTTGACTCTTCGTCATTCCGAAGGCTTCGGAGGGGTGGAGGGCCATCCTCGACCTTAAATGGCTAAACAGGCTTATTCTGTACAGGCGCTTTAAAATGCAAACTCTGCATTCCATTTTAGGGAGTGTATGAGAGGGTGACTTCCTTTCCTCCATTGATCTCACAGAGGCTTACCTCCAAACACCTATCTGGCCTCATCACTGCCAGTTTCTCCATTTCTGTTACCAGAATGTCCATTTCCGGGCCCTTCCATTTGGTCTTTCATCAGTGCCCAGGGTCTTCACAGAGTTGTTGGAAGCTCTGGCATCGTCGCTGAGGGCTATTCCAGTGAGGGTGCTATCTGGACAATATCCTGATTCAGTTGCATCCATTGGTTCAGCCCATCAAGATCTTCGCATCACGGTACAGTGCCTGCAAAACCATGGCTTCTCGATCAATCTCAAGAAAAGCTACCTCTCCCCTACGACCAGGCTGCAACATCTCGGAGCGATCATCGATACTTCCTGCTACCAAGTTTTCTCTCCCCAGAACGTGGAGAGAGCCTCAACGTCCTTAGTATCCAGATCAGAGGACAACGCACCGTTCCACTGTCTTTCCTGTCTCAGCTCCTGGGGAAGATAATCATCTGCATTGGCATTGTCCTGTGGGCCCATCTTCATGCATGAGCGCTTCAGTGGTTCCTGCTGCCATTCCAAAGGGCAGGCACCAGCCACTCATCAATCAGAGTGGAGGTTCTACCTCAGGTTCTTCATTCCTTCAGGTGGTGGCAGTCCCAGGCAGTAGGGTGGGGCCTTCCCTCAGGGAACCAAACAGGGTCCTGCTCACCACGGATGCCAGCCTCCAGGGCTGGGGAGCCCATCTAGAGGGCAAGATAGCTCAAGGCAGCTGGCCCTAGGGAGACAGTACTTGCCCCATCAATTGGCTCGAAATCAGGGCCATTTTCTTGGCCCTGAAGCATTTTTGACACAGGGTGACGGGTTGCCATGTCCTAGCCATGATAGAAAATATGGCCGCAAAGGCTCATGTCAACAGACAGGGGCACCAGGTCCAGGTCTCTCATGAGGGAGGCAGAACTCCTGGGGAGATGGGCAGAGAAGCATCTGCTTTCCCTCAAGGCAGATCACATATTGGGGGTCGACAATGTCCAGGCCAACTGGTTGAGTCGGTCCTGGGTCGACCATTTGGAATGGAGCCTCCACCTTTCTGACATTGTCCCACAGGTTCGGCTCCCTGGCAGTGGAACTATTTGCCATTCCCTCAACGCTCAGGTAAGCAGATTCTTCACCAGGTTTCTGACCCAGGGAATAGAGGGGACCAACGCGCTTTGGAGTCGTTGGCCTCCAGGTCTCCTTTATGCCTTCCCCCTCTTCCGGTCATTCCGGCTGTAATCCGGAAGTTGTTGGAGGAACTGGCAGAGCTAATTCTCCTGGCCCCCCATTGGCCCAGGACATCCTGATTTGTGGATTTGGTGAATCTGTCTGTGGCCCAGCCATGGAGGATCCCGGACAACAGGATCTCTCTGCATCAGGGGGCCTTAATCCACCTGGATGCTCAGTGCTTCCAGCTAACCGCTTGGCGCTTGAGCGGCAGACCTTGAAGGAGGCCAAATTTTCTGATAGGGTGATTGACACCATTCAGGCCTCCTGGAAGCCTTCTACCTCATGCCTCTATGATGCTACCTATAAGGTCTTCTGCTCATGGGTGGCCAAGTCTGCTGTTGTGCCTTCCTTGACATCCGTTGTGGCGGTATTAAGTTTCCCCCAGGATCACCTTGATAAGGGTCTCACCCCCAATACTCTTCGCCGGCAAGTGTCCTCTGTCCTGTTTTGGCCTGGGAGGGTTTTGATTCCTTATCTCATCATCCCTCCGTACACAGGTTTCTAAGGGGGGAGACTAACCTTCGTCCTCATGTGGTTCACAGATTTCCCATGTGGGATCTCCCTTCAGTTCTACAGGCCCTTACAGGGTCTCCCTTTGAACCCCTTAAGTCAGTTTCTCTTCAAATGATGACTTTTAAGGTGGTATTTTTGGTGGCCACACTTCAGCCAGGAGGGTGTCAGAGTTGGTGGCTTTTTTCATTAGGGCAAGATCTTTGTGTGTTCCGCAAGAACAGGCTGGTATTGAGGTTAGATTCCACATTTGTTGCTAAGGTGAATTCCTGGTTTCACCGGGCGCAAGAGGTGGTGTTGCCTAATTTTTGCCCCGACCCACAGCATGAGTTGGGGCATAGATGGCACAGGCTGGATGTAAGGCAGGCCCTCAAGTTTTATATCAAGAGCAGACATGATATTCTTCCGATTAAAATCGGAATTCCGATTTTTTTGGAAATTGCCCACCCTCTCTTTCCCCCCCTTTTTCTCCTCCTTCCCCTCCCCTCGGAGGCCCCCTGAGTCAGGAGTTGCTACCGCCAGCGCGGCTCCAGTCCCGCGTTGCCTTGGGAAGGGAAAGGCAAAAAGGAAGAGCCGCGGTGGCGCTTTGCAACAGCAGCAGCGGCACCGGAGGCTCAGGCGCATCAGCTCCCGGTTTTGCCTTTCCCTTCCCAAGGCAATGCGGGACTGGAGTCACGCGGAGCCGCGCCAGCGGTAGCAACTCCTGACAGCCCCAGCTGGACACCTGAGCGCAGCCTGGGCGGTGTGAGCGGAGGCCGCTGAGCGGCAGGAAAAGGGAGCTGGGTAGCCACAGACCATCCGTCTCTCCGTGCAACACGCCACCACCCAGGCTGGCGAGGGAAAGCAGTGGGCGCTGCCCGGGCGGCAGCCTTGGCCAGGGAAGCAGCTGCCCAGCTCTGGAGCTGATCCACACGTGACCGGCTGGAAAGGAAGGGTGTGTAGCGTTGGTGTTGTGTGTGTGATTTCTTGGCTCGCGGCGTGGGGTCTCTTTTGGCCGGCCCCGATTTTTTTTCCAGAGGGGAATATCATGCCTGATCAAGAGGACAGTGGAATTCCGATGATCGGAGGCCATGTTTGTGTCCTTTCATCCCACCTCCTCGGGTACCAAGGTGGCTCCCTCGATGATTGGGAGGTGGATTCAATCTTGCATCGCCAAGGCCTATCAAGCTTTGTCCTGCCAGTGCCTACGAACATTACGGCCCACTCCACTAGAAGCACCGCTACTTCGGCTGCCTGGTCTACGCAGGCTTCGCTGGAGGAGATTTGCAGGGCGGCTACCTGGGTGTCACCATTCATACGTCATTATAGGTTGGATTCCTTTGCTTTGGCGGATGCCTCCTTTGGATGGAGGGTGCTTCAGCAGGTGGTTCCACAGTCGGAGTGACCTGCCCACATGTTGACCCTCCCATGGACATGCGAGCTTTGCTATGTCCCATTTCCTGGACACTCTTAGCAGTGTGTATGAGAATGGACGTCGGTAGAATTATCTGAGAAGGCCCTTTCTATATATGCTGTAAGAGTGTCCAGCCCCACCCTAGTTTGTGTGTGTGGGGGGGGGGGCGTTGTTTAGTTCTAATTTGTTTATCTTCCAGAGACACATAATGTCTGTCAAGAATCTTCGCCTAAAAGATGGCAAGCAGCTAAGGCTGATTGGTTTTATAGTGGCAAACCCAGCTCTATGACGTTAGTAGGAGAAGTCATACCCATTTCCTGGACATTCTTGCAGCATGTATAAAAAGGGCGGTCTCAGGTAATTCTACCAACGCCCATTTCAGCCTGGAAAATAAGTTGAAGATTTTCTGTATATGTTGTGCCAGTTTATCTGATACTCTCCTTACATTCAAAATCATCTTGTTGTATATCATTATTATATCTGCATTCTGCATCTATTTAATTGAACAATCTTTAATGTGTTCTATTTTTGAATTACATTTTAGCAATAGTTCGTAGATAAGGCTCAACAAATGCTCCAAGTTTCATGTCAGGGTACAAGATTTCTTGTCAGTTAGAACAATTAATTAAGTAGTGCCTCCAGTATTTGTGAATTCTCCAACAGTGGAGGTTTTTAAGAAGAGATTGGATAGCCATTTGTCTGAAATGGTATAAGGTTCCCGCCTGAGCAGGGGGTTGGACTAGAAGACCTCCAAGGTCTCTTCCAGATTCTGTCCTGTCCTATCCTCAAATTCAGTTAGATGTGTTAAGTATTATCCTTTAAATACTGCAGTAATCATTTGAAGTTATTGAAGCCACTCAGGAGATGCGACCATTATGAAATAAAAATCTGGAAAAGGGGGACATTTTAAATCAAGTATTGCTGTTTAAACTTTGAGGTGTGTCAGAGGCAAAATGGAAGATTTATTTTTGAATGATTAGAAATACTGTCTGATTTTGCAGAGCTGTCATCTGAGCATTTTAGGCAAGGTTTGTCCCTGAAAATAGTTATGGCAACACTATATGAATTTGGGTGAATTATCATATTGCTTTTCTCCAGTTATCCTAATGGTTTTCTTAGTAATGGTATCATATTTTGATATTGTTCTGTAAATGGTATTTCTTTTACATTGTGCAGAAAAAATATTAGAGTACTTCAGAATCAAGTATTTACATTAAAGGAAGATATGATGTGAAAAATCATCAGTCAAAAATCAGAGCATGAGTGAGACTTTCAAAACTTTTAAGGACTCAAAAGGCTGTACTGTGTAGATAGTCTTTGACTTCAGTTATTCGTTTAGTGACCATTCAAAGTTACAACGGCTCTGAAATAATATTTCACACTTAACACCTGTGGCAGCATCCCCACGATCATGTTTCAAAATATTTTGGATGTTTTGCAGCCAACATGTATTAATGATGGTTGCTGTGTCCTGGGATCATGTGATCACCTTTTGTGACCTTCTGACAAGCAAAGTTAAGGGGAGAAGCCAGATTCATTTAACAGTCCTGTTACTAGCTTAACAGCTGCAGTGATTCACTTAACAATTGTGGCAAGACATGCTGTAAAATGGGGCAAAAGTTTACAGTTGTCTTGCTTAGCAATGGAAATTTGGACTCACTTGTGATTGTAAATCAGCTACTATTTATGCTGTATGCATATTTTTTTCTGATTGTAATGGCTTAAGAACTTGCTTTAAGGTAGGCCTACTAAGACGTGTTGCCTTTAGCTGCACTACTCCTTGGATAGAAGACTAATGACTAAACCAGAAACAAACTCTTTCCCAAAACTTGTTTCTTACTTGAGCATACTTGGTAATCATAGGCTATTCTTTTAGAATCCTCCCCTACCACACCTATACAAATAATATAGAGAATTTCCAGTGTTTGGGAGAAGTATCCTGTATGCTGAAGCAAGGAACTCTCTTATAGATAGCACCATTTCATAGTTTTCATTGTTAACGTGGTATGTAGCCTGTGGAAAAGCAATGACAACAGACATAGGGAGCAATCTCTAGTCTTTCTGAATTGATGGCTGTATAGGTCTAAGTAATACAATTTTATTTATTTTTTCTTTCTATGTAAGCATAGTATTTGAATTACGGTAACTAGATAAAGGAGCAAACAAGGTTTGACAAAGGGCAAAATTACTGTTAGTAATTGTAGCCTAATTTTGTCTTTTAAAGCAATTGCTTTGCTGCTTGGGAGGATAAAATTCTATGTTAGTAGCTCATATAGCAAGTTTAGTTATATAACCAACCCCTGCCAGGTCAAAGCAGATTTGATGGATAGGTTTGTGCTATATAAAATCCATATTGAATATCTTGACATAGGAAATAAGTTGGTACTCATTTCAGTCTGATGCTCTCAAACATTCTAAAGGTTAATACTACGAATAGGCTCTAATGAAAAAATGTAAATCCCTTGGTGAATTTAACGGTGGAGTGCAGAAGAAGAATCTTTAAATTAGTGGATTTCCCCTGGCTTCATCAGAATCATTTCCAATTTACCTTATGTTGATGAATCCATGTGCAATTGCTATGAAACTTCAGCACATTACTGCAGATTCTGATGGTAGGGAGATATTCTCCTCCATGCTGCATCGAGAGCCCAGGATGGGTTGACTCCTTCCTATGATGCCATTTAGCTGAGTCTGTACTAAGATATAAAAGCCAGCCCCTGGAAGAGACGCCAGCTTTTGACTCAGCTCCTTTCAGTCAGTAGCTGTGTCTCTGAAAGCTTCTGTTAGATAACACTCACCAGCGATCTTCAGTGCCGTTTTTCCTTGTTTCAAGCACCCCCCAGGACCTGGGCAGCTGCTCTTCCAGGAGAGCAGGGGTCTCTCTCTCTCTCTCTCTCCTGCAAGGTTGGGAGCAGTGTTGCCAGAGCGCTGTTCAGGCAAGTTGGGCAGCGTCTGTAGACTTCTCCCATGCCTGCGGTTTGAGCGGTCGTAAAGAGCGATCGGCAAGCCGATAACAGCTTCAGCCAGCTGAGGTTCTGTAGATAGCACTCACCAGTGATCTTCTGTACCTTTTTTCCTCGCTTCAGCAGCTCCCAGGATCTGGGCAGCTGCTCTTCCAGGAGAGCAGGGCTCTCTCTCTCTCCTGCAGCATTGGGAGCAGCGTTGCCAGAGTGCTGTTCAGGCAAGCTGGGCAGAGTCTGTAGACCTCCCACACGCCTGCGGTTTGAGCGGTCGTAAAAAGCGATCGGCAAACCGATACCAGCGTCAGCCAGCTGATCGTGTGGCCAGAGGCTGCCCTTTCCTTTGCTGACTTCACTTGGGGCTCTTTATAGCCTAAGGAGAAATTCTTCTATCTCGGAGCCTGTTTCCCATAGTCAGAGGCCATCTTGGATTGAAGCCTTCCACCAAGCCCGGGGGCCAATTTATACCCTAAGGGGCTTAATACAAAAAATTTCCAAACAGTTTCTTTCCATCGTAAGAGCCTTTATTCTTCAAATGAAGTAAGATAAGGGTCAGGCAGAGCCCCCCCCCCAGTGGAACAGTCTCTTAAGCCAATAAGAGAAAAAGTTGTAGGCAACGCACCCAATCAGTCCAGAGGGAGGTGGCTTCTAAAATCAGAGCTAAAGCTCTAGCCCTTAAGAAGGCAACTCAGGCTGAGTTGAGGGCAGAAAAGCGCAGACATGCAGCCTTAGAGAGGCAGTTCAACAGAACTATTCAACAGAAGGGAGTGCAACTACAGCATGTTTCAGGTGACCTGTGGGCACCAGCCAAGCCCTCCCAGGGGAGAAGAAGTTATCTATGAGCCTTTCCATCCTCCATCCTGGTCTCCTGAGGCTTTTGCAGTACAACGATCCTCAGGATCTAAGCAGATCTGGGCCTTATTTCCAACAGGCTTCTGGGCCCTATGCTCCTCCCCCTCCCTCCAGGCCTCGAACCTCTTCTCAATCTAGGCCTGAAGCCACTTTCATTCCCTCAGCAGCGGGCCTTTGGCCCCTACCTTTGAACATAGACCAGGGGATATCCAAGATGTTGTCTCTTTGGCCATTAGGCAGGGATTGGCTGAAGGCTTCAAGCAAATCCTTTGACCTCCGGAAAGGGTTCAGGCCCTTCTCCCTTCTCAATCTATAAGTTGCCTCATCACCCTTATTTACACAGGTCCCAGGACCTCAGGGTCCATTCTTCTCTACCAGAATGGGAGGAGGTTGATGAGGAGGGAAGGGCTTCATCACCTGAACACAGTTACTCCTCTCGTTCAGAACATGAAGAGGGTGAGACCTATGACCAAAATCTTCAGAGGAAGAGGACTCTCGCCCAGAGCAGACATCCTTGCAGTGGTCTTCAATCCTTCTCTCTTCAGGCCATTACTCAGCATGGCCTTGGTCACTGCCAAGCTGTTGCCAGAGGAAGTGGCTCCCGAGCCACAATGAATTCTCCATAGAGCTGCTGCGAGCATCCAGAGTGGGAGGTGCTCCAGTCTTCACTCTTACAGGCTGAGCTATAATTGAGGAATGCTCCGCCTCCTCCATGTGACTCCACCGTAGCGTTCCCCAGTTTTAGCTCAGCCTCACAGAGACAGGCAGCTTAGCAGTTTGCTCCTTGGCCGATCTAGGATTCTTTATTGATTTCACACCAGGTTTGATTTTTCTTGGCTTTTCTCGGTCCCTGCGCATTTAGATTGTCTTGGCATAGTGAACGTTGTTTATGCCCCTCAGGGGGGAGTTTAGAGCCTTTTTGCCCCTCCCACCCGCCCACTCTGATGCCTGCCGTTTTAAGCTGTGCTGTTTTTTTAACAGCGGCTTGTATTTGCACGTGATTAGCGCTTCCGTTGCGCCTTCCCTCCACGAATGCAAGAGAGAGGGCGAGTTTTTCTCTCTCAGGCCCCTCATTTTCTGCCTGCTTTTTGTTTTGGCAGCTTTTGTTGTTATCGAGGGGCTTTTTCCTTCCCTCTGCATTTCACGCTGGTTCCGGTGCCCATTTTGAGTGCAACTCGTGGCCGGCCGCCATTTTGTTTCCTTCTTTCTTTTCGCTGCGAAGTTCTAGGAGGCTTGTAACAGGACCGGTTGGCCTGTTTGGAGTTCTCCTTATTGTTAAAGGGATACTGTGGCTCTGTGCCCTGTTGTTCCTTTAAAGATCTGTTGGCTGGTTACCGCGGATCACTCAGAGGCGAAGGAGAGGCACCTACTTCTCATGTTGTTTGGGAGGCTGTCTCAGGAGGCCAATTTCTATATATATATTTTCTCCTAATTTTTTCATTGCTGGTGTTCTTTTCTGGCCTCAGCGTTCATTCGATCCATTGGCTTTGTATATTTTTTCATTTTTTTATTATTTCTGCAGTTTTTGACCATTTTTTGTTCAAAATAAAATAAAATAAAATAAAATAAAATATTTTTTATCAAAAGGGGGATGCGGCCCAACATTAAGGTATCCGGCCCACTTTAGGCCGAAAGCCTAGGAGTGCCAACCGCCCTTATAGGCCATATTGTCTTATACAGGCCTTATCATGGCAGATGACAATCCTAGAGGTCCTTCTTTGAAGACTAAGTCAAAGATGCACCATCTGCGCAAGCGGACAGAGAAAACGTCCAAAGCTTCTCAAAGGGATGCCCTAGGGCTTTGGAAAGGGAGTTTGACAAACGTTCTAGGGACTCTCAGTCGGTACCACCAGTTCCTCCCACCCCCTCTACTTCTAGTCACCCTCTTCCTTTGCCAGAACAAGCTTCTCTCTCTAGGCGCAGTTCTCCTGCACGGAGCCTCCCAGCAGCTCGGCCTGAAGCGACATTTACACGAACCTCTGTAGGGTTACGCCCAGAGGGCCTACCTACAGACATAATCCCAGACATGTTAGAGAATGGATGCAGTTGGCCATTCGCCAAGGGATCGCCGAAGGTATCCAACAGTTCTCCAGACCTGGTTTTCAAGCGAGGGCACCTGAAGCGGAGTCCGTCTCCTGAAGATCCCTCCCCAGGCTGGAACCTCACCAGGGTCAGGTACCATCCCCAAGGGAGCTTCCCTATCCAGAAGGGGAGGAAGAGGAGGAGGAAGAAGAGATGGTCTTTGAACCTTTCAGGGATGAGGAAGGATTAGAGAGAGAGTCTCTCCACTACTCTGATGCCCCTTTCAAGTTAGATCCAATGGAAGGAGAGATGTCCGAGGACGAGGGCTTATCTCTTGACCAGCCCACCTTTGTAGGCCTGTTCAAGCCTCACATGTTCAAGTCTTTGCTATTTAAAGCTAAGAACATATCGGGGCTGATTTCTCAGCCGCATTCTGACCCACTTCCAGCAGCCTCTGGGGTCCCAGAGGATTCTATTTTCAGGCAGCCAGTCATTGAGGCTGAGGTCATTCTACACCACCAGTTTTCTCAGACTTAGTGTCGAGACAGTTGGCCACATCAGCTCCCCCCTGCTCCTTCCAGTCAAGACAAGAGGTTTTTTTAACCTCAATCCGGAATTTGCTGCCATGCTAGATACGTCCAAGGTGGATGACCCCATAGTACGCATCACATCTTCCTCTAACCCCACTGATGCTCTGGAAGCGTTGAAGCCAGAGGACAAGAGGGCCGAGATGGCGTTGTGACAAGTGCACCAAGCTGATGCTTGGGCAATTCGCTCGGCCACAGTGGCGTCATTTTTCACCCGTTCATCCATCAGATGGCTTCGACAGTTGAAGCAGCATGTCCCCCCATCTAACACCAGGGCCCATCAGGACATTGCCAAGTTAACACCAGCAGCGGAATTTGCGGCCGACGCCACTTTTCATTCTCCTTAGAGCCGTTTGGATCATCCAGAGAGTGGGAGGTACTTCAGTCTGCGTCGTTGAAGGCTGAGCTTAATTACTGAGGAACGCTCCACCCTCCATCACGTGGCTCCCTTGCATCCCCCTTCTTTGAAGGCCAGATCCAAATCCTACCACCTGCGCAGACAGGCTAAAGAAGCCTCTAAAGAGCCTTCCAAGGCTTCTCAGAGAACCGCCCTAAGACGTCATAGGCATTGGAGATAGAATTTGACAGGCGATCTAGAGAGGCACAACCGTACCTCCAGCCCCCCCACCCTCCATTCCTTCTACCTCCAGACACCCCCCCTCCAGATTGCTCTTCCCTCTCCAGGCACAGCTCATCCCAGGGACACAAGGTCCCTGGACCAATGACCAGACAGATGCCCGAAGCTACATTCACGCCCACGGCCGCTGGTCTGTGCCAGGAGGAGGCCGCCACAGTTGAGATCCCTGCTCACAGGCAGGCATGGATGGAGCATGCTATCCACCAGGGGATAGCAGAGGGTCTTCAACAGATGTCCAGATCCGGTCCCCCCTCGATGGCGCCCGAACACGACTCGCCATGAGTCAGGTCCTCGCCTAGATCGGACCTTCCTCATGGTCAGGTACCTTTACAGGGGGACAGTCCTCTCCCAGGAAGGGAACTGAAGGAGGCCATAGAGGACCTGGATCGGTTCAGGGAGGAGGAGAAATTTGAATGGGGGTCTGCGCACCAAGGGGAGCCCCTATCGGAGATAGACCCTATGGAGGGGGACATGTCCGAGGACGAGGGCCTCATTCCCGATCAACCCACTCTCATGGGTCTATTCAAGCCACACATGTTTAAATCGCTTCTATTTAAGGCCAAGAACATATCTGGCCTTTCTGTACAGTCCCCCTCTGCTCTCCCTTCTCCGGCAGAGGGACAACAGGACGCCATTTTTAGGCAGCCCGTGGTGGAAGCGGAGGTTATTCCGGCCCCGCCCATATTTCACGACCTAGTCTCAACCAGTTGGACTCTACAAGGGCCCCTCCTGCCCCATCCAGCCAGGACAAGAGGTTCTTCAACCTCGAGTCAAGCTTCTGCAACCTGCTTAACACTCTTGAGGTAGATGAGGCCATTGTTGGCTGAGCATCCTCTTCTTCCCCCAGTGATCCCCTGGAGGCTCTGAAATCCAAGGACAAGAGGTCCGAACTGGCTTTACGTAGGGCTCATTAAGCTGACATCTGGGCCATTAGATCGGCCACAGCCGCTTCCTTCTTCACCAGGTCTTCGATCCGGTGTCTTTGCCAACTGAAACAGCATGTCCCCCCCTCTAACACAAGGGCACATCAGGACATCGCAAAGTTGACGGCCGCGGCAGAATTCTCGGCCAACGCCACCTACTACGCGGTTAAGTTCTCCGCCCGAGCAATAACCTGTCATGTTACAGCTCAACGCCTGCTCTGGCTCAAACACTGGCAGGTAGACGTAAAAAACAAGGTTAAGTTGGCCACTGCCCCATTAAGGGGGACAGACTATTTGGCACCGCTCTGGAGCCATTGCTATCCGAAACCTGGAGCAAGAAAAAATTTCTTCCCCCCCTTTTACGGAGGCCAGAGTCAAGAGCCCCCCAGCCATTTCGGAGAGGCTCCTCCCGACCTTTCTACCAGTCACCTTTCCCGCCCAGGTATCTGAGACCCCCCTCTGGCCATTCCAGCCCCAGGGTCGAGCCGATCCGGGCGACAGGAACAGGAGGGGCGGCAGCTACAGGCATCCCTTCAGGGGTTCAGGAGGGAAGCCCTTCCGGCGCACCAGATAGATCCCGTCCCTCCCTTCCCATCGGCGGACGCCTCAAGCATTTTGCCGACTGATGGGTCCACCTCCGATGTCTGGGTCCGGGACACCATCAGACTCGGTCTCGCGCTTGAATTCCAGCACACACCCCCGACCTTTTTATGGCATCCCCCCCTCGAGGGATCCCACCAAACGCAATTTAATGGATTCAGCTATCCATCATCTCCTCAACATACAGGCCATACAACCCATCCCACCATCCCAGCAGGGACAGGGGTTTTACTCCCACCTCTTCATGGTTTCCAAAATCCTCAGGTGGATGAAGGGCTATTCTAGACCTGAAATGCCTTAACCATTACCTGATCTAACGCAGGTTCAAGATGCACACCCTGCAGTCCATTCTACTAGGCATCAGGCAGGGGGACTGGCTATCCTCTATAGACCTTTCAGAGGTGTATCTTCATATCCCAATCCGGCCCTCCCATTCCAAATTCCTCAGGTTCTGCTACAACCACCGCCACTTCCAATATGTGGCCCTTCCCTTTGGGTTGGCCTCTGCCCTGAGAACCTTCACTAAGGTCCTCGCAGCTCTGGCGGCCCATCTCAGAAACCTCCCGGTTCGTCTCCACTGTTATCTGGATGACATCCTCATCCTGTCTCACTCCAGACTCCAAGCAGAGAAGGATATATGAGCTACTCTCTCTGCCCTCCAAGAACATGAGTTCCTAGTAAACTGGCAAAAGAGCCAACCGTTACCATCTCCACGGATCACCCACTTGGGGTCCGTCATTGACTCAGTTCAGGGAAAGGTTTTCCTTTCCTCGGAAAGATTCCTTAGCATCCGGGAAACTGTCAAACATATCAGATGGTCAAGAAAGGTAATACTTTTAGAATTCTCTAATTACTAGGTAAACTGGTCTCATGTATCTCCATTGTTCCCTGGGCCCGTTTACACACCAGATCCCTACAATGGTTCCTGCTCCCATTCCAAAGGACCGGCAGAAGCAATTCAAAGGCCACGGTCAAGATGCCTTCAAGGGTCCTCACATCTCTCCTCTGGTGGACCAGTCCCGCCATCAACAAGGGACACTGCTTCAAGGAAACCCAACGCCTCATCCTCACCACTGACGCCAGCCTGTCCGGATGGGCGCTCATATCCACTTGCTCTCGACAGGGCAGATGGTCGCAGTTAGAACGGGCATACAGTATAAACTGGTTGGAACTCCATGCCATCCACCTGGCCCTGCGCAACTTCCTCCCTCAGGTACGCAGGTGGCATGTCCTTATACATGCCAAGGCTCACGTCCTTATATACCGCCAAGGTTCACGTCAACTGACAAGGGGGCACCCAGTCTATACGCTTGATGAGAGAGGCCTTTCCCTCAAAGCCGAACACATCTCAGGGGATTCAAACACCCAAGCGGACTGGCTGAGCAGGACCACGGTGGACCAGTCCGAGTGGTGCATCCACCCGTCACTGTTCAGGGAGGTGACCATGATGTTCGGTCTCCCCGTCAGAAGACCTCTTCGCATCCCCCCTCAACACACAACTCCCCAGGTTCTTCTCAAGGTACCCTTCCTACGGGGCCGAGAATCACAATGCCCTCCGTTGCCCATGGCCCACAGGGCTTCTATATGCATTCCCTCCATTAGCCCTGGTCCCCAGAGTCATCCAGAGGCTCATCTCCGAGAAAGCAGAGCTGATTCTAGTGGCACCCTACCGACCCAGATGCCCATGGTTTGTGGACCTCTAGAACTTATCGGTGGCCCCTCCCTGGAAAATCCCCCCGAACAAGATATCCCTTTCTCAGGGGCCCCTCCAACACCCAGATCCTCAGTGGCTCCAGTTAGCCATTTGGAGGTTGAGGGAGAACATCTAAGAAAGGAGCATTTTTCTGACCAGGTTATTGATACCATTTTAGCCGCCAGGTGGCCCTCAACAACCCGAATATACAATGCTACTTGGAATAGTTTCTGCAAGTGGTGCCATAGTTTCCAGGTCAACCCGCTTTCACCCTCCATCACTCAAGTTTTGGGAATTCCTACAAGAGGGTCTGAGGAAAGGTCTTTCCCTGAACACCCTGAGGCACCAGGTCCCAGCCCTCTCAACTGTCATTGTTTGTGACAATCTGGGCTCCCTTTCCCTCCACCCTCGCATTAGGGCATTCCTCAGAGGAGCCACTAATTTGTGTCCCCCAGCCGTACACCGATACCCTACCTGGGACCTCAATAAGGTCCATGTGTCCCTTACTAAACATCCCTTTGAGCCCCTCAGGGAATCCTCACTCCAGTTCCTCACATTCAAGGCCGTGTTCCTGGTGGCCATTACTTCGACTCATCGAATATCGGAGATAGCAGCCTTGTCGATGTGGAAGGACCTTTGCATCTTCCATGCCGACTGGGGGGTTCTCCGGCCGGACCCTACCTTCTTGCCCAAGGTCAACTCGGCCTTCCACAGGACACAGGAACTCACTCTTCCGAACTTCTGTCCCAATCCCTCGTGGGGAAGGGAGAAGCTTTGGCACACCCTGGACGTGAGACGGGCCCTCCGCATTTACATTAAGCGTACCCAGCCCTTCAGGAGGTCCGAATCCCCATTCCTTTCCTTTGAACCCAAATCATTAGGCCACAAAGTGTCCCCTTCAACCATAGGCCATTGGATTAGAGCTACTATCTCCAAAGCTTATTTGTCGCAGGTGCTGCCGGTACCCAGCGGAATAACAGCACATTCCACCAGAAGTGCAGCCACCTCGGCAGCTTGGGCCACCCAAGCTCCAATTGCTGATATTTGTCGGGTGGCCACCTGGGCCTCCCCATCTCCCTTCATTAGACAGTATAAGATCAACATATTTGCCTCGGCGGAGGCTTCATTTGGTAGACAAGTCCTCCAGCGAGTCCTCAAGGAACCGCAGAGATTACCGAACCAGACGGAATCCCTCCCGTAGGACAGCCAAGCTTTGGTATGTCCCACTCTCTGGATGATCCGAACGGCTCTAAGGAGAATGGGCACTGGTCCTTACCTGACACGCCATTTCTCTTGAGCCGTGAGGATCATCCAGCCCCACCCTTAGAATTCCACCGTCTGGTGAGATCTTGTTTCAGCCAAGGAACCTTGTAGCAGAGTAGGATGAGAGCACGATCATCTCTTCACTCTCGACTTTGCATAAACTGGGGAACGCAAGGGAGCCATGTGATGGAGGGCGGAGCGTTCCTCAGTAATTAAGCTCAGCCTTCAACGACGCAGACTGAAGCACCTCCCACTCTCTGGATGATTCTCACGGTTCAAGAGAAATGGCGTGTCAGGTAAGGACCGACGCCCATTCTGTAAAATTTTCCTCTCGGGCTATCTCCTTGCATGTGACAGCCCGCCGCTTGTTGTGGCTTAAACATTGGCAGGCCGACATTAAAAATAAATCTAAGTTGGCCTCTGCCCCCATATTCGGGGGAAAATTATTTGGCCCAGCCCTGGAACCATTGTTGATTGAGAGTCGAAATAAAAAGAAGTTCCTCCCATCTCTTTTTCGTAGGCAAGAGTTCAGATCCCCCCAGTCCTTTCGTAGGGGATCCTTTCGGACCTCCTTCCAGACACCCTTTACCCCAAGATTTCAGAGGTCTCCCCCATTTCGGCTGGTCTATCAGGACCGGGGCGATTCGGGGGACAGGAATAGGAGGGGGGCCGGCTACAGGAGACCCTTCCGGGGAGCAGGGAGCAAGGCTTCTTGGTGCCCCAGATAGGTCTTCGGTCGCTTACCCTGTTGGTGGTCGGCTAAAATATTTTGCTGACCAATGGGCATCATCCACTTCTGATGCCTGGGTCAGGGACACAGTAACATTTGGCCTTTCTCTTCAGTTTTGTTCTCCCCCCCAGCTCATTTCATGGTTTCTCCTTTATCCAGAGACCCCTCCAAACGTACACTCGTAGAAGCCGCTATCAAACACCTCTCTGACATCAGAGCTATACAGCCAGTGCCGTCCTCACAGCGAGGACAAGGTTTCTACTCCCTCCTCTTTCTAGTCCCTAGCGACTCGGTTGAAGAGAAGGTCTTCCTTTCCTCCGAAAGGTTTGGCAGCATCCAGAAATCGATCAAGGTCATTAGGCGGGAAAGGAAAGCTTCTTTACTGGATTTATCCAAGTTGCTTGGCAAATTGATATGCATATCTATTGTTCCCTGTGCTCGTTTACATTCCAGATCTCTGCAATGGTTCCTGCTACCTTATCAACGCTCTAAACACTCCAGAGGTTGGAGGCCCATTCTAGATCTAAAGAGACTCAACCGTTTCCTTGTCCACCGGAAATTCAAAATGGAAATTCACTTCAGTCAATCTTGCAGGGCACCAGGAAAGGGGACCTTCCATTGACCTTTCAGAGGCTTACCTTCACATTCCCATTCATCCTTCCTTTTTTAAATACCTGAGGTTTTGCTACAATGGCCAGCATTTTCAGTACGTAGCCCTTCCATTTGGCCTAGCCTCGGCTCCGAGGACCTTTACTAAGGTACTGGCAGCTCTGGCAGCACACCTCAGACATTTCCCCATCAGTATACATTGCTATCTGGATGATATCCCCATCCTCTCTTCCACCCAGTGCCAATCCGAAGAGGACACAAAGACGACACTCTCGGTGCTGCAGGCCCAGGGTCTGCTTGTCAACTGGGAAAAAAGTCAGCTTACCCTCTCCACCCGAATAGCTCATTTAGGTGCAATAATTGACTCTTCCACTGATCTCATGGGCTTACTTCCACATCTCCATTGAGCCTCATCATCGCCAGTTTTTCCGTTTCTGTTATCAGAATACCCATTACTGATCTCATGGAGGCTTACTTCCACATCTCCATTGAGCCTCATCATCGCCAGTTTTTCCGTTTCTGTTATCAGAATACCCATTACCAGTATCAAGCACTTCCCTTTGCCCTCTCATCGGCTTCAAGGGTCTTCACGAAGGTTCTGGCAGCATTGATGGCATCTCTGCTTTCTGTTCCAGTGAGGATCCAATGCTACTTGGACAACATTTTGATTCTGTCCTCCTTCATCCATGCAGCCCATCGGGATCTGCAAATTACCCTGTCATATTTCCAGAGCCATGGATTTTTCCACTCCTGTCCACTCGAATGGTTTCTGCTTCCCTATCAACGAGCAGGAACCAGCCACTCATCCATCAAGGTCCCGCTCCCGCCACAAATCTGGAGATCTCTCAATTGGTGGTGTTCCCTGTTAATCTGAAAGGGACTCCTTTTCAGGGTCCCAGACAGGCTAGTGATAACCACCAATGCCAGCCTCCTGGGTTGGGGTTCCCATGCCAGATAGCTCAGGACCTTGGTCCAGTTCAAAGCAGGCCCTTCCCATAAATTGGCTAGAGCTCAGAGCCATTTTTCTAGCTCTCAAGCATTTCAGGCACTCATGACCGGCTCTCATGTTCTAGTCTTTATGGACAACATGCCACCATGGCTCATGTCAACCATGAGGGGGAGACGAGGTCCAGAGCCCTCATGGGAGAGGTTCTACGGTTGGGGTTATGGGCAGAACAACACCTGTTGTCGATCTTGGCGGACCACTTCTCCAGGATCAACAACTCCCAGGCCAACTGGCTCAGCAGGAGCCTAATCGACCAGGCAGAATGGTCTATTCCTCCTTCTCTATTCAGGGACCTTTTCCTCAGATTCGGAATGCCGGAGGTAGATCTTCTCCACTCCTCAAATTGCCCAGGTCACCAGATTCTTCACCAGGTTTCCTTGCCAGGGACCGGAGGGGACCAATGCCCTTCGGTGCAGATGGACCAAAAGTCTCCTCTATGCCTTTCCCCTGCTCCCATCATTCCGGCAGTAATTCAGAAGATGTTGAGCTCCTCCTCCTGGCACCCTATTGGCCAAGGATGCCCTGGTTTGTGGACCTGGTCAACCTGTCGGTGGCTTCTCCTTGGAGGATCCCAGCCCATCTAATCTCCCTTCCTCAGGGGATTCTGCTCCACCCGGAGCCCCAGTGGCTCAAGCTGACCATGTGGCACTTGAGCAGCAGCAGCTAGAGGTGGCTGATCTTCCTGAAAGGGTCATCATCACTATCCTGGCATCTCGCAAACCTTCCACAAGGTGCATCTATGATGCCACCTGGAAAGCCTTTCCAGATGGTGCCTTAGGGGGGGTCTCTCTCTCCCGCTTTAGCCCAGTTGGCAGAGGTTCTTAGATTTCTTCATCATGATCTAGAGAAAGGTTTGACCCCTAACACCTTAGGTAGACAGGTTGAGGCCCTCTCCTTGGTTCTTTCATGGCGTTCGCTTCCTTCTTTATTCTATCACCCTTCAGTCAGGAGGTTTTCGAAAGGGGCTTCCAACCTGTACCCTCCGGTGGTTCACAGGTATCCTTCCTGGGATCTTAATGTGCTCCTTTATGCCCTTACAAAGCTCCCTTTTGAACCCCTTAGAACATTGTCTCTCTGTTTCCTGACTCTGAAGGTAGTGTTCCCCGTTTCCATCACTTCAGCCAGGTGGATATCCGAGCTCGCTGCTCTTTCCATCAGACAGGACCTTTGTTCCTTTCATGATGATAGGGTTGTCCTCAGTCTGGACCCCTCATTTATTCCAAGGGTTAACACCTGTTTCACAGGTCCCAGGACATTATGTTGTCTGGCTTCTGCCCCCTCCCACACCATGACTTAGAGCAGCAGTGGCACTCGCTAGACGTAGGTAGGGCTTTTAGAATATACATTAAGCGCACTTCCTCCTTCAGGAAGTCTGAAGCCATTTTGTTTCCTTTTCCCTTCTCACTTGGGGGCACAAGGCCTCTTCTTCTACTATTAGCAGGTAGGTCAGATCTTTCATTGAGCAGGCTTACAAAGCTGTGTCCCTTCCGGTTCCTTGAGGTCTGATGGCGCACTCTACCAGAAACACAGCTACTTCAGCTGCCTGGGCGACCCAAGCACCCTTGGAGGAGATCTGTCATGCGGCCACGTGGACATCTCTGTCTCCTTTCATCAGATACTACCATCTGGATGTCTTTGCCTCAGCAACTGCAGCCTTCGGCAAACGGGTGCTTCAACAAGTGATTCAACAGTCGGTGTGATGAGGACCCACCTGTGGACATGCAAGCTTTGGTATGTCCCATCCTGGGCTCTCGATGCAGCATGGAGGAGAATGGGCGTTGGTAGAAGTTACCCTGAATGCCCTTTCTATCTATGCTGTGAGAGTGTCCAGCCTCTCCCTTGATTCATCCGGAGAGGGTAAGTCATATTTCTGTATTCATTTCTGCTTTCAGAGACACCTTTCAGTCTGTCAAGTATCTTCGCCAAAGCTGGGGTCTCTTCCGGGGGCTGGCTTTTATATCTTAGTACAGACTCAGCTAAATGACATCATAATCAACCCATCCTGGGCTCTCTTGCAGCATAGATAGAAAAGGCATTCAGGGTAACTTCTACCAACGCCCATTTTAAAGTGCCTTCAATTAACTAAAGAAACTGACTTGTCCTCCCTTATGACCATCTACAAAGTCTTTTCACTGCATCGTGACCTAATTATCTTTAGCAGCTAGAGTTGAGGTGCCTGTCATTATGGTCTTAACACTGGGTGTTTTTTAAAACTACAGACGCTTTTTCTGTTGTGAGTTTGCTTATTTCTCATGCCTTCTACAGTGTAAAAAATACAGATACTGCATACATTATCTTTGTTTGCTTCATGTATTAATGATTGTCAACTAAATATACATTTGAAAGACCTGATTGCATTTTGTGTATTTATTCTAGCCAATTCTCTAGATATGCTCAACAGAATTTCTTTTTTTGCAAGCCATGATGCTCTGCATATTAAACAATATTCATCAAAACTTCTTTAACCTGGACACTTAAAAATGTAACTAATTGTAGATATTTTTTAAAATAAGTAATGTATGAGGATAATTGATTTTCATTGATGTGTATAAGCAACCTAACTGCTATTAATTTCCCCATAGGATGATTTAGAAGTATTTTTTATTTTAAAAAAGAACTTGCTGTTTTACACTGCATGAGTCAAAATTCATGCTGTAATTGGTTCTGGACAATTTTGTTCCAAACAGTGGACTTATATTGTGGGTGGGCATGGCGGGAGAGAAAGCCAAAGTAAAATCTAACACATACAATGGAACATAAGTCAGTGGGAATCATATCCACTTATGTTAGAATTATTCTTGGCCTTAAGCCATTTCCCATTACGCCACTGCATTAAAAGATCGTAGGCATTCAAACTTTTAAATAAAGCAGTCTTTTATTTCTCTCACTCTTCTAGGCATACTTTGAATGATATAGTTAACACAGTCATTTCTAAAAGTACCTTTAGTATTATTTTTGAAGAGAACATTTAGCAGATTTAAATTTCATTGGTTGAATCTTGTTTAATCTTATTTTAAAAGGAAATAATCTTTTGATCCAGACTGTTTCTGTATAGAAGCAAGCTTTCAGTTTTGCTGTTAAATAGAATTCTGAGCTCTGTAAATGTTCTTTTTAAATTTGATGCTTTCTTCTCCTTTTCCAGGCCATCCATGTGTGGGCATAGTTCCCAAGAAAAGTGCAGTTGTTATTAAAAACTAAGTATACATCAATATCAATACATGAACACTGTGATCCCTGCATATAATTCATTTTGATACAAACATCAATAATGATATAATAGTTGTTGTATTAATCAAATGTATATTATCTTTGTATTAATATACATGATTTTAGAATAATTAATCAATATCTCAGTGTTCTATTTTAATTCCAATGATATAAGCATACATGGTAATATACCATCTTTTAACACCTGATCTTTTTCATCAAATTATTACTTATATTCTGTTATATAAATATTATGTCTGCTAATATTCCCCCTATTTCTATTCTATTCTAGCTTCTATAATCAGGTTACCATTGCTAATCCTAGTATTAAATCACATGTTTATATTAAAACATAGTCCTTCATTATTTGGTTGTTCAAAGTCACAATATGCCATTCAAGTACCCATCTTCCTATTACTTAAACATACCCAATAATACCATCTTTCAGCCTCCAATTATTTAACTATTGCTTCATATGAAGGTGTATATAGGTGTATATTCTTATTTCTACCACTATTCAAATTTCTTATCAGGCCATAATTATATTAGAGAAAAAGAAAAACAATTCTATCCATCATCTCTTGTTTGTTTTAATACTTCAATTCTTATTCATTTTTTGGCTTGCCTCCCATACTCCTGTCTTGGATCTTTGTCTTTATCAACATCTATATCTTCACCATTCAGACTAAATATTTCTTCCATCTCTATCCTCCTAAGCTGCCAGGTCTCCAGAGTGATCCACCCAAACCCTACTTCCCTTTCAAAAATATCTTCTAGGTCAGTGGTGGCTAATCTTTTTGGGCTCCTGTGCCAAAAATTGTGCACCAGAAGGCAATGTGTACCCCTCCACATCCCCTGTGCATGCGTGCGCAATCCCTTGCCCCCTTACTTGCACTGCACCTCCCAACTGGTTTTTGGCCCATTTGAGGGCTTTTTTGGCCTCCCAGAGGCTTGAGGAAAGCTTCTGTAGGCTTTGCAGGCCGAAAAAGGGTCCGTTTTGTCACTTCTGGTATTTCTGGAAATACAGGAAGTGATGAAACAAGCCTATTTTTCGGCCTACAAAGGCTTTCCTCAAGCCTCTGGGAGGCCGAAAAAGGCCTCAAACAGGCCAAAAATCAGCTGGGAGGCATGCACATGCGCAGTGACATAAGTTTGCCTGCGGTTCATGTGCCAGCACAAATGGCTCTGCGTGCCACCTGTGACATGCGTGCCATAAGTTCGTTTCCATTTTTAAATTTCTTAAAGTATTTTTTCTTTGGTTTATTTCATCGGTCATTATTGTCTTTATTGTCTTCTCCTTCTCATCATCTTACTTTGTTTGCTAGTTTGTCTATTCTATCTTTTCTTCCATTCTTTCTGCTATCTCCTCTCTTTCCTGGATTCATTAATTTTCATTATCAGCATATTTTCTATTTTGCCATATATGCCTTGCATTAGGTTCTTTATCTCTCTGTAATTCTTTCCATAATGCTTTGGAACATCAACACCATTTCTCTTGAAATCTCACTCATTTCCTCCTGATGGAGCATCTTGTCTTAATTTAATAAGTCCCGCTCTTACTCAAGTCCAAAAACAATATATTCCAGTCCAGTGTTACTCCTCAGAAAGTTCAATAATCATAGTTCTTTACATCTCAGGATTATTAATTAGGCAGCTTCCGCAAATCAAACGTCTTCCTTATTCTTCCTTAAGAGTCTTCCTTATTCTCATAATAGAGTCTCCAGTAATCACAAAGTAAATAGTTATAGAACAGTAAGTGTTACCACAGTCCTCCTGATGAATGTTATTTATTTCTCTTATTTATTTCTCTTTTTCTAAACTTGTCGGGGTCTGGTATATTCTATTCATCAGTAGATGATGCCCTCAGTGTTGTTTCAAGTCTTATAGATTTGATTAATCCAAATTTAGTTCAATTTGTATAGGCAAAGTCAGCTATTCAAGTAGACAGTTCCAGCATTTTATAATTCCTTTTCAAAATAACACCTACTTAATTTAAAAGTCCATTTTTTTTATGTTTTAAAAGGTCTTTAGCTTTTCTCCTCTTAATTCCTTTCTTTCGGGTCTAGGATTTTTCTCTCTATGGTTGTTCGCTGCTTTGAGAAATAATTCTAAGAGTCTCTTTTCCTGGATTTTCATCTTTCTTTAAAGTTAGGGTCTAAATAAAAAAGGATCTTCTCACCCAGCTCCAATCACTGTTCATCTACACTGCTCCTGCACATTTCTTTGTTGCCTTGGCTGTCCCAGCTTCGTGGCAAACACGATGGCTGCCTCTTCTCGTCGTGGTTGAGAGGAAAGTCCAGCAGGAGAGTTACTGCTCTCCGTGACCTGTAGGGCGTCCCCCTTCATCACCACTACAGAGTGGCTTTAGCTCTTTCGGAGCCCTTCCCCCCCCCCCCCCCCCAGTAGTTCCTGTTAAAAATGTTTATAATTGCTCTCAAAGGAATGAACTTGCTGAATTTAGAATGAATTTCTATTTGATGGGGCTTCTGAATGGGAAAAAAGTCACACCCAACCCTTACAGAAAAGTTACAAATATCTTCTAAACCTGGATATATTTATATCCTCTTAAGGTTCAGTCACCACAACATATCTCTGCATTGAATCATTCACTTTAAGCTGCACCAAATATTAAGAAATAAAGAATGAAATGCCTACTACTATGAGTAGAAATGTGCGATATAAATTGAATACATAAATAAAAATAAATAAGTTATATCAGAAAAAGCTGAAAAGAAAAAAAAAGCAGGAAAAGAGAAGAATTATGGGAAGACACAAAGGGTGGTCTGTTATGAGTGAATACTTTTGGGCCAACCAGAGTCAATATTTTTTTATGTTTTATTCTAGATTGTTCAGAAATTAATTTTTGAAAGATAATTTGCTCTCCATTCTATTGATAATAAGATACAGACTGCCACCAAAGCAAAATATTAAGGGTTTTTTTAAAAGCTGATTTAGGATCCTTACTTCTATTTCCTCATGTTTCCCTAGCAGGGTTGTGTAGAGCTTTAGATTTAACTCCCAGGAAATTGTTTGGGATATTGAATGCAGCATCTTTGCATTCTCCTTTAAGAAGTCATACCTTTTTCCAGGATTTCATGCCTGCTTGGGCCTCTGTCATTCTGTAGAGGAGCCACACAATATTGGAAACAAATGTCATAATGAGTTTTCCAGAGCATTATAAAAAGAAGTTAATTTGCAGTCAGAACAAATGCTTCAAACAGTAATATTTAAAATGCATGATGATGTAACTATACATACATACACACATAACAAGTCAGTATAGGTGAATGTAGAAGTAGGCAAACAGATTATCTGAAGGAATTCTGCTGTGCTTAAGTTGAGGATAACTTCTTCATATGAAATAAGTTTATCCTTGTCTTAAATCAGGAGTGAGGAACGATGGCCCTTTTATGACCTGTGGACTTCCAACTCCCAGAATTGCTTAGCCAGCCCTGTTGGCTCAGAGCTGGCTGAGGAATTCTGGGAGTTGAAGTCTATAAATTATAAAAGGGCCATCATTCCTCACCCCTGATCTAAGACTAATACAAGTATCTGAATTAAATCAGTGGAAGAGGAGATAGGAAGTTCTTTGACAGATTATGGTAAAGAAAAATGCTTGGTAGAGAAGGATCTTCAAGACCTTCTGCAAGAAAAAAGAACACCAGGAAGTATATCTATAAAACAAAAAATAATTTCTGAGAGAAAAGGTATTCCCTGGATTGATCACTTAGCAGAATAGGGAATAGGAATAGTATCAGACCTTACAAAAATCCTTGACCAACAAAATTACTTTGTTCCAAGGTTTGATGGAATAAAATCTATGTTGTTGAAAGAGATTTCAGGAAGATCCTCTCTAGGTTCTTGCTTTGAAGCTTTATGGAGCATCTTTATTTTACTTTACAATTCATCATATGCTATATATCTTTTAAAATATACCTTATCCACATTGTCTTACATTTAATATATTACTTGGTTTCTTTTCAGTTACCATAATGTCTACAGATGGGGGTTTTGCAGGAGGAAATAGTGATGCACAGCAGTGTCTTCAATCTTTCTGGCCTCGGGTCATGGATGAGATTCGAAACCTAACAGTGGTAAGATTTTTTTTCATACCATCTTACAAAGAAATTGTTTATAGACCTCTTACTAGCTATATCCATGAGCATTTAGTGATTTTTCATGTTGTACTTTTGTAGGAGAGAAGGTTCAGACTTTTTGCAATTTTAATCTGTAAAATTTTCAAAAACCGTAACAATCTCCTCCATGGATTGCTAGTTACTAGAGCAACTAGAGTGGAAAATCACCCTTTTCTGATTTTCCAACAAGAGAAAAATGTTTATCAGCTACCTCTTTCTATATAAAACATATTGTCTAGATACTAGTAGTCTAATCTACTAGTCTAGGACTAGTGGATATATTTCAGTCAAAAGTATTTGAACTACATAAAAATCTTCCTGCCAGGGTGCTGGCATCTTCATCTGCCATTTTTCATTTAGTTCTTCATTGAAACAGTGTCATTAAAATATAGTATTGTCCACATGCTTAGAAATATTAAAAATACTTTGCTCTTACTTTCAAGTCAGAAGAAGTTGCATAGTTGCAATGTGTTATTTCAGCAGTTGACAAGCATCCATTTCTATGTATGGCTTTCTGTGGCTAAACATACCCCACTGAATGGTCTGCACCACTGTTGATTATGAAGCCATTTGGTCTTGAAAACCTGTCATTCCATCATTTAGGAACAACTTCAACAATATACTACTAAAACATTCATGTTTGTAATCTCTAACAATGCATCATAGAATAAAACTTTTTGAGCCAAGTTGCCTCAAATTTATCTTTTTTTATTCCACCTTTACTATTTTTGCAAGTAACTCAAGGTAATGAAACACAAACTTTGCCTCTTATTTTATCCACAACAACAATGCTGTAAGATGACTTAAGCTGAGAGAGAGTGGCTGGCCTAAGTCATCTAGATGCATGCCTAAGGCAGGACTTGAACTCCGGGTTTCTAGCCTCGTGTCTTAACCACTAAACCAGACTGGCTGTCTATATAACAGGGATAATGGGGGCATTGAGATTGAAAAATCCCCCCTGTGCTTGAGAAGGCAACACCAAACATGCTACCTTCTTAGATAGAACTGTTCCCCACAACACACACTTCTTGAAGCTAAGCTCCCCCTTCCCTAAGGAATATAAAAAATTTACAGTCTGGCACTTACACTCCTAGAAACCTAAGAGGGAAAATGCTCAGGTCCCCTCACCCCAGCCTGCTGATAATAGCAGACTGATCAGCATAGATTCATGCATGGGCATCACACTGGCATCCCAGCTAACTAGTTGGCCAGGCTCAGAAATTTGACTGGCATCACACCACTCCCAGCTGGCTAGTTTAGCTACACTCTGACCTTTTTCAAGAAGATATCGACATTCATAGACAGTCAGATTAACGCCCCCCACCCCACCCATCCTTAGCCTAGAAAAAGGAAAAATCAATTCAGAGGATGTGTAGATAAGGTCCTTTATTTTTATTAGCATAGGAATTGTTGCCAGTCCAAATGTGTCAAGAAAATAGAATCCTAGGATTCAAAATAGCTTCACAAGAGTATAAATTGAAATTATTTGCTGATGATGTTGTACTAACACTTGCTTAACATGAGATTTTCTAAATAGTATTGATATACAATAATATAATTTGGTGTCAGGCTAATGAATCAAGGAGAAAACTCAGAAGTTGATACGGAATTTGACAAAGGATGAAAAGTAATTTATATATTGACTAACATATTTTAATATAAGAAGATATTTGCTTCCTGATTAATAAACAATTGTTCTTAAATACTTTTTTAAAAAAAACTTATCTATTTGGTTTTTTAAAAAAGTATTTATTTAAGAACAATTGTTCACTAAACTGGTAGCAAATAACAGATTTTTGCAAATAGAAGACTTTTACCTTGGTTAGGCAGAATTGCAGTATTTAAGATGAATACTTTACCAAGCCTAAATTTTCTATTTCAAATTATTCTAGTTTCTAATGAGAGCAAGATATTAAACCACTTGCACAAGTAATGAATTATATATGTAGTAATACAAGGGCAAGGATTAAATTCAAGAACTTGCAGGATTCAAAAGAACTAGGCAGTCAAGTGGCTCTGAATTTCAGATTAAGCTATCATGCTGGCTTTCTTAACATGGATTTCAGAATGGATTATATTTCCTTATGGTTGCATCACTTCTGTGGAAGGGGTACTCCTGGAGTGGTTGCATAAATATATTTTAAGTTGATACACACAGAAAAATACCATTTCAACATACTGTATAATTCTGAATGTTTAAACTTACTAAAAATCAGGACAAATCGAGGAAAAAACTACATCCAGATTTTTCCATTCTTGCTTTGTTACCGAATGACTATTTTTTATGAAGAGGATAGTACCAAAACTAAAAGAAAGCAATTTCTTCAGCTTGTAAGATATTATTAACATGAGGAAACTAAGGTCATTCAAGTCTTGGCTATTCATTGTGTTTCCACACTTAATTGATTTCCATGCTACAAAATAAACAGCACAGCAACAAAGCAGTTACGAAAATAAATCAGAATATTAGAAATCTAGCAATGACAGTTCCAGCAGTCCCCGTTTACTGTTCTTAAGTGAATCACATGAGAAGAACCTTATATGATCAGGACTTCTGACTTCTTGCCAATTTCCCCATTGAAATTGATTGCGAGAAGCAGTCAGGGAAGGTCACAAATCATAATCACATGACCACGGGACACTGACAGTTGGAAATATGATCATGTGATCCCAGGAGCACTGTGACTGTTGGAACTTTGAAGGCTGGTCATAAATGTCACTCATTTGGCACCATCATAAGTTTGAATGGTCACTGAATGAGTTGTTAACTGAAGGCTACATGTTTAGTCATAAAGATGGAACAATGAGAATTTCAGTGCAAAAAAATTTTTTCACCTCAAATATTAAGCTTAGAATTAGTATAAAATATTTACTTCCAATCAGGATTGCTGAAATAAGCAACTCATTTTCTGTGAAATACTGGAAATGCAATAAGCAAATTGGTTCCTAGTTCCAATTTATTACAAAGCCCAATAATACTGGAAATTAATTCATTGTAGAATGCAACACATTTTGAAAAATCTAATTCCATCATCTTGATACATTTTTATTAAGCTTTACTAAACCATACATTTTTTTCCATTTTTTTAAAAAAAAGTGGTATTGTATATGCTAATGTGCACACATATTTTATATGTTCTTTATAAAGTTGTAAAGTTGCTGCCCCAACACATATTTAGAGTCCCAGTTTGGAGCAGACTGTCCTGGACAATGTATATAGATTACCTGGCAACTGGAATAATTAAGTGGAATTCTTATGTCCAGAGGTGGTGTTAGGTATTAAAAGGATATGATGGGGAAAACAGCTAACTATATGGCCTTTCCAAAGACTTCTGTTAAAAACTTGATTGGGAATGAGGTAAATCCTTGTAGCTAGCATTTTAGTAGGGATCTTTTATACAGGTAATCCCTAATTTACAGCCAGTCATTTAACAACCATAAGATTATTGTGATGGCTGGAACCATACATTGGCTCAGAAAGGGTGTTGTACAATCCATAAATTACTTTCAATCAGCATTAAAAGTCCTCCCACTCACAATCACATTATTATGATCTGGGTGCTTGGCAACCTATTTGCACTTGCAGCAAGTTGCCAGAGTGTCCTGCTCCATTCCCCTAATGACCTGTGTGGTTGCTTAACAACCACAACTAGGAGAGCTGGAATTGCAGTCATTGAATGAAGCAGTCATGTGGGTACCTCATGAATGACCGTTCCACTCAACAACTGAGATTCTGGTTCCATTTGTCGTCGTAAATCAAGGACTACTATCTCTATTCCAAGTTGTTTGGGTCATTGTCCTCTGTGCTGCTGACAGATTTGTGTAGGATGGGATTTTTCGTAGAGTTCTGCAGTTTCCGTCCCACGGCTTGAATATTGAACTCTTCAGAGGGAAAAAAGACAAGAAAAGCAAGGCTGGCATCTAATTGCAAGGAAGAGAACTAAATAATCTATTAAATCCTCCTCCGCGAAGCATTACTGATTTTGTCAAGCTTTATTTAAGATGCTTGCATGAAGCTAAAAATAAGCAACTGGAACTTTTCAATGTGGGGATTTTTAACAAGACCTTGTAAGAGAATTGCATCTCCACATCATTAACTGTAGTCCAATTTAATTGAAAATCCACTCCCCACCAGTAAAAAGCTGCTTTCATTTAAAAAAAAATGAAATATAAAATCTCAGAACCAGGCACAAAACTAGCATGCTAACAAAAAAGCTTTGCATTTATTTTCATTTGACACTTGGAGCCCAGTAGAGAACATAAAAAGTAGAATTAATTCTCAGAGGTTTACTACACGGAAGTGTTGAAATTTACTACATGGAAGCGTTGAAATTTCAGCTTTGTATGGTCAAGAGTTTTACTCTACAAGCTTCCAGGGAATGGTAGTTGTTTAAAATTTTGGGCATTCTTATGTATGAAACAGTGTATTACACGTGATTAAAGTACAATCTTGAATACTGAGCTGTAACCTTTCTGCTTAGGACTATGGAAAAATGATATTTACCACAAAAGAGGAGGGGACTCTTTATCTGTTGTTATCTTGCTTGTAACTCGTTCTGAAATTATGTCTTGAATTTTGTGTGTGTGTGTGTGTGTGTTTATAATCCTGTCTTCTGCTGTAGCTGTGCCAAGTGATCAGCAAGAGTACAGAACTTCAGGTTTCCTTTCACTTGCACTGACCTCAGTGTTCATTGTTGTTAATCCATACAAGAGATGTGCACTTAGTTGAATACCTGATCTGAGTGAGACAGGCATTTTTGGCAAGTGCTCTCAGGATGCTGCTGCATTGAGAATATGGAAACACCTTGTATTTCTTAGAATAATCATTTTCTACTTGTCTTGTTTTAGTGTTCTCTTGCAGACTGACTTGTCTTCCCTAGAAATGCCTGCCTGATAGGGATTTATTTTATGGGGCTGAGACCATGTAGCACTTTCCCTGCTTCCTCTCACCTTGTAGTCACCTCATAAAAAATGGAAGGAGCATCCTGAAGGTCATAGACATCATCTTTTTTTTTTGACATTTGTCAGACGTGTGGCTTTCCGCTCTCAAAATATTCTGCCACCATAGCTGTTATTGAAAAGTTGGTCCACATATCTGGGAAGTTCTCTGTTTGGGAGGGACTATGTTTAACAGAAGAATCCCAACCCCTGTTCTAAATGTCCCAGCAACATGGAACCACCAGATTTGGTCTGATTACTTGGAGGAAATATCTGGCTACACCGGATTAACAATAATCAGAATTCTCACAAAAGGAGCTTGATGGAATTGCTGACACAAGATGGGGTTATTTGTAGCCCTTTTAATTGCTAAGGTTGGATCTAGGTTGTAAATGTTTTTTTAAAGTCCACCTCATTCCTTGGATTTTCTATGGCTCTTTAAAGTGCCCAACACTTTACAGAAATGGCCAAAATTGTGGAAACCTTTTGGGAAAAGTATCTCTTTATGTATTTTATGCATTCACTACCAAACAGAGAGATCTTGATCTCATCCCTTCAAATAACACTGTCCCATTGTTCCTCTGTCCAGGTAACATGGACTTTAGCCCAGTTTAGTTTTTTCAACCTTTGTTTGAGAGATAAAAGTGACTTTTTTCATGGATTTCTATATTTTAGGCCAAATTCTTGCAGTCCACGCCAAACAGTCCTTGCATTCAACTTCACATTGCATTGTGCCATTTCATCTTGTATACACCCAGATGATTTTCTTCTGTCACGTTGGCAGTCCCTTCATTCTTCTATCTTGCTGTTGTGCACTTTTTCAAAATCAAGTGTGATTTTGTGGTGTCTTGAGTCTCCTTATACCTCTTCAAAAACTTAGAAATGCCACCTTTGGTTAAGTTTCCACCAATTTTTCTTCTAATTTCTTTATAACTGTAGTGTTGTCCACTTAATAATACTATTTTATATCACTTTCTGGGCAATCAGTCCTCTTTTGCACCATTACTTTATTTTTTTTACATTTTACAAGCTCACTAAAAATGAAAGAACACAAAAAATCCAACCAACTTGATAGCAATCACATAACACACTGATAAACTCAGCTTCAATACATGACATTAATAACTGAATCCAACTGTGATCTGATTGGCTCATTGCCAAAACAAGATGACACCTGATTGGCTCTCTAAACATTCATGCTCATTGGCTACAATCAGATGAAGGAAAGCTACCTGATATCAACCTAAGCAAGTTGTGCTTCCTTTTTCTGATTATTTGTCTATAACTTTTCATAGAATACAGATAATTGAACAAACTTTGTTGCATTAAATTATTTTTCCATTGATATATAATTTTATGGTTCTACTAAAAAAAGTGGTGTTATTAGCCATCAAACTTCAAAAATACACTTTTCCCAAAAGGTTTCCAGAATTTTGGCACTACTGTAATATGAACTTCCCTACCTGTTAATTTTTACTGATGTGGTCCTTGTTAAAAATGGAAATGATAAGAACCAAGCTCTTCCTTCTGACACTCTTCTCGTATATTTTCACCGCTAGAGGCGAAGGCTAAAAATGGCTAAAAATACAAAATGATGGCTTTTAAACCCCTCCTAGAATACACATGCAAAAAGAACAGGAAAAGCTGAACCTAAGCTGAGCTCAAACTGGCAAATATCCTTCTCAGCCTATCCTCACTTTAGTTATTCTGGGAGTGGTTTAAAGAGGGAACTGAATTTTATTGTATTTTGACTCTGGTCTGCTTATGCTACTTAAGTGAGGTTTCTGCATTTTGAGTTGCTGCAGTTGGAAGGAATAGGCTAGCCATATGCCAATTACCTTGGTAAGTATCAGCAAAAAAGCAGTTGCTTTTTCTGTGTGCCCAATATTTATCCACAGACTTTTGAAGTGGTTTTTTCCTTCTAACATTTAGGGGAAAAATGGGCAGAATGTTATTTGTTCAAGCATGATTGACTCTGTGGTATCAGACCTTGGGTTATGCTACATATTTTCATTCTGGGGAAAGAAAAAGATTGAAATTTTAATTGCACAGATCTGTCTGTGAGACATGAAGGTTCCTGAGCTGGTACAGAGGCTTGAAGGTTATGGAGTTTACCTAATTTGGGAAAAGAATGACAAGGAATTGTCAAGAGAAGTTTGTTTAGCTGGATGGTTGCCAACGTATATTTTAATAGATTTCAGTGTAAAACAGACTTCGTGTTGAACATACATGGAAACTCTTACCAATCTATCTGGTTGTATATTTACCCAAGCATCTCTAGAGAGTTTGATTGTGTTGCAGCAAATCATGCTGTTCTTTGCAGTCCTGAGATCCACTTGCCTAATTTTATCAATGGATCACTAATGAAGAAGAGTAGGGAGAGCAACACACAAGACTTTATCATATCTTGGGAAGGTTTGTGCAATATTCTGCACCATAACTGTTGGATAGCTCATCCTTTACTGATTATAGGTTTTGGGGAATAATGTCAGGCTTCTCTTATGTTACTCTTTGCAGAAAGACTTCAGAGTTCAGGAGCTCCCATTGGCACGCATTAAGAAGATCATGAAACTAGATGAAGATGTGAAGGTAAAAAGTATGTTTAAATGTAAACCCCTAAAATTTGTTCTAAGCATATTGGACTTCCCTGCATACTTCCTTGGAGACTGTCTATTTTCAAATTAGAAACTAAACATAGACTGGCTTGGAGTTGAATAGAAACTTAAGATGCAGTACAGGCTGCTGCGCTGATACTGCCATGAGAGTGGGCAGTGGCAGCTGGGTGGGGGAGGCAGATAGGTGGGGTACCAAGTGGGGATTGTACTTTAGTTTGAAGAGAGTGAGTTTCCATTTTAAAGTTGTTCGTGTTTCGCTTTCCAGTTTGATTTTCCACTTGTTTTCTGGAAAGGAAGAAGTTGCTTTCTCCCTGTATTCTCATTCTCATTCTCATTCTTCTCTCTCTCTGCATATATGTATCAAAGGGAAAGCCCTGTGTTTGCAGTATAGCAGTAGCATTTAGACTTATATAGTACTTTACAGCCTCCTCTAAGCAGTTCATAGGGTCAGCATATTGCCCCCAACAATCTGGGTCCTCATTTTACCTACCTCGGAAGGATGGAAGGCTGAGCCAACCATGAGCCTGGTGAAACTCGAACTGCTGGCAGCCTGCAATACTTGCGTTCTAACTACTGTGCCACCATGGCTCATATAGCTGAAACAGTGTGGTATGCCAGGTGGATATGCTATTGTTATTTGCTATTAAAGTGGAATGATGGACATTGTTTAAATCATAACTTTTTGGTGCATCTGAGGAATTGCTGGATTGAGCAGAAGCACCACTAGTCATTACAAGTGCCAGTACTAGTGAGATCCCCTAAGAAGTCTACAATAAGAGCATTCTTTGATTGTTGCTGTTCCCAGCAACTGACATTCCATAGTAAACAAGTTTCTAATTGTAGATTGCTTTTGATATTCATTTCTGAATATAAGTAAACTTCTTTAAAACAACCTTGTGTCCATTACACCTTATAAAAGCCCTGTTTATCTTGATCTTACTCTTTAACCTGCAACAGCAAACTTAGTCCAGTTTCCCTTCCTTCTCTCGCTCTCTCATCCTTTCTCTTCTCTTCCTCTCCCCCCCCCCTCCCCATTCTTAGTATCAGGATTAGGTTCCTCCAGGCTGATTGTAGTTCTCACAGGATGGGAATAGGGTCACTGAAAATGACACCCTTGCAAAGGTGAAAATCTTCATTGGTTTGGATCAGGGCACTTTTGAAATTGTTCCAGTTGATTAAAAACAGATTCACCTGACAGGCACATTTGATAGTGATATATATATATATTTATCTTGGTCTCTGTGCCTCTCTTAACTTTCTTTGCAGATGACCTATGGTTCATTGAAACAATTTCTCTTCTTTTATGTAGACATTGAATCTGGTTGCATGGACCATTGTTCAGACTTGAAGTTAAAACTGCAGCTTCTTTTCCAGGCTAATGCTGGAAAACCAAGTGATGTTTGCCCTATTCCTTTTGAGAATTGGCCAGGCTTTGTATATAGACATGGCTGTCTGGGAAGTAAGCTGTGTGTGAAATATTGTCCCATTTCTAAGGAATTACAGATTGAGCCAAGGTTGATTTCAAAGGCTGCACATGTTTGATGTCTACACTTCAGTGCAAAACTAGAATTCTTCAAATAAGTTCCTGAAAACAGGTTTCTTAAAATACCAGATGAGATCATTTTCACTTCCATCTTAAAACCTAAGGGATCAACGTTTAGTCCATTATTTCATTAAAAATATTTTGTTTAAAAGGTTCTGTGACCACTTAAAAATAATGGACAGCAGACTTAAACAAGAATACATAAAAACTCTTAGATGCTTAGTATAACATTTGAAGGAACTTTACTCACTAGAGAAAATGCTTCTTCTGAAAAGCATCTGAAAACAAGGTTCACCATGCTTTATACTGCAGAATGATGGTATTACTTCATAAATATATTTTACCGATTAAAATTCCAGGATCAAGGTGCTTTTATATGACAGCGTTATTTGTTATTGTAGCCTGAGAAGTACAAGAAGTTCACTGAGGCCAGCAGTGCAGTCAAAATTAAGAGAGACATTTCCTGTGTGAGGACTAACCAGGAAAAAGCTGCTTAGTCTTTGCCAAAGGCTTGGACCATGCCATGCTTGTTCTTATTTGGAAATTGTAGATAATATTTGTAGCTTGGGTTGTAGATTTAGGCAGAGATTTGTGCTCTGAGCTTGCTGCTTGGCTCCCGGATGTTTCGTTATCAAAGTTGGTAAGTCACAAGACCAACTGACCACCCAGGATCTATATAAACAAAGAAGACACTTCAGCCAAAACCCCACTGAAGATGTTACCTAGTTTGGTAATGAAACATCCAGAAGCCAAGAACAAACCTTTCTTTCTTTCTTTCTTTCTTTCTTTCTTTCTTTCTTTCTTTCTTTCTTTCTTTCTTTCTTTCTTTCTTTCTTTCTTTCTTTCTTTCTTTTTCCTTCCTTTCTTCCTTCCTTCCTTCCTTCCTTTCTTTTTTTCTTTCTTTCTTTCTTTCTCTGCTGTATGCTTGTTCTTAAACAGGAAGACATGCACATTTGTCTTCTCTGTCACTTTCTTGGGCTTGAGGCAAGGCTCCAGAGATGAAGCCCTTTCATATTTGTATCTGTTGAGGTTCAAAATCTTGAATTCTCTGGCTGGAAAATGGCATGTTTCAATCCTAACATATCTGGAAGGCAACCTTTGACAGGGTGGCAAAACGTAGGGAATTTCAGGTAAAATTTTCAATTAACCCAAAACAGTCAACAGGTAACTTTGAACTAGCCTCTAATTCCGTCTATCTGACTTTTTGGGGTTGTTGTGAGGACCAAAGGAATAATTTCCATATGCATCATTTTGATCTTCTTGGAAGATAAAGTTTATTTATACTTTATTTTCCAAGATATGTAAGTAATAGCTCTCACTCATCCCAAAGAAAGCTTTTTGGGTGTTTGTGTTTATGTTTGTGGGGTAACACAGGGTCCTGTAATTGTGTTCTTTTGATACAGTCAGTAGATTAAATGCACCCTCATTTCTCTAGATGATAAGCGCAGAAGCCCCTGTTCTGTTTGCCAAGGCTGCTCAGATATTCATCACGGAGTTGACACTGCGAGCTTGGATACACACAGAAGACAACAAACGCAGAACTTTGCAGGTAAAAGGCTGCTTATCATCCTGACATTATGCTGTCTCCATTACTTTTTTTGCCTGTTCCTGCTTTAGGGGTGGGAGCCTAGATTGAAGCAAGAATAGATTGTAGCAAGATCTTTACTAGTCAGTCCTCTTGGTAGGCAAATGCCTAATGATAGCATCTCCCTTGCAAAGCCAGTTGACAGTAAAAAGCATCTAACAAGAGCTTAACTCTTCTTTCAGTTTCTATTTCTAGGTCTCTGCAGACACATGTCCAGCATCCCATGGGGGGAAGGGGGAGGATGGAGCAATGGGACACCAGCGATGTCTCTTTTGATCCTTTGAGCATTGGCTTCAGTATTCATTGAGTGTTCATTCAATATTCAATATTCATTCAATATTCAATATTTATATTCATATATGAAACAAACACTGAATTGCTCTAGAAGAGGTGTAGGTGACATTTTTGTACCAGAAGGCGGATTCCACCCCTTCTTCTCGTTCTTTCTCTCTTCTCCTCTCCCTCCCCCCACTCTTTAACACATCTCAGAAAGTTGCAACAGATGTGGCAGTGATGCTCTTGAAGGGGGAATGGGTGTGTGTGTGTGTTTTATCAAATGTTTCCTGTGACTTATTTGCAGATAGCTTTATTGGAGGTTGCAAAAGTTGAATATCTTTTTATTTATTCATTAATTTTTATGCCATTCATCTCTCCTGTAATGTGACTACTGAAATGATTGCACAATGCAGGTGTAAAACTTGCTTCAGCTTGTTTCAATTTTTGTAATTTCAGTCCATGTTTATAATCACTGAGAATTAGTTTTATCTTAGTGTAAGTTGCTCACAGTCGCCTGAATTGCGAGATGGTCGGCAAATAAATTTGATCAATAAACAAATACTGAAAAAAAACAGCACTGGCCATTTGCTCTGGGACAAGATGCTCCCAAGGCATAAAAAGAAAAAGAAAGACCCATATGCTACCCCATGATGGATCCTGAATGGCCTGTTGTTGTTACTGCTGCTCTAGAAATGTCTAACTGATAGCTGAGCCAACTGGTAGTAGTAACCAACTGGTTACTATTTACTCCTCTGCCCCAAAAACTTCTAGCAGTTTGCAAGTCAGCAAACAATTACAAGAGGAGAGGAAAAAGCCTACATTCCAAAATGTCACCATTTCAAGAGTCTTGGTGGACTATTTTACCTCAGCAACTCTTGCAAGCCAGCAAATTGGCAATCCTCTTTTTTTTCTTTCAACCAGCATATTCAAATTTTTTTCTCTTGAGCTAGATTGTGAAATTACAGGATGGGTGGTGTTCAGTGCAGGGTTTTTCAACCTTGGCAACTTTAAGCTGTGTGAATTTCAACTCCCAGAATTCCCCTACGTCTCACCTCACCTCACCTATCCCGTGACCTCTTTTGAGGTCGTTGGGGCGCCTGCGAAGATTTAACCACCACGCTTCTCCATCCGTCTCTGTCCTCCACTGCTCTCTGGGATGCTGCCAGGTTCAAGCCTGTCCAATCATGGATATCATCCTCCCATCTCCTTTGTTGTCTTCCCCGTTTGCGGCTTCCTCTTACCGTCCCTTGCATGATGGTCTTTGCGAGGCCAGTAGAGCGAGACACGTGTCCGTACCATCTCAATTTCCGTTTCTTGACGACAGTAAGAAGGTTGTCGTGTGGTCCTATTGCCTGTTGTATTTTATTTAAGACCTCTTCATTTGTCACATGGTCTGTGTAGTGGATGCCAAGGATCTTTCGGTAGCATCTCATTTCTGTTGCAAGGATTCTTCTTTGTAAATCCGCATTGAGTGTCCAGGTTTCGCAGGCATATAAAAAGATTGATATTGCGAGGGAGCGCATTAGGTGGATCCTTGAGCGCAGACTGATGTTCTTATCTTTCCAAATAGTTTGGAGCTTCGAAAGCACAGCTGTTGTTTGTGCTATCCTTGCCATTACTTCTGGTTTTGAGCCTTCATCGGAAATAATGGACATGCTGGTTGGGAAATTCTGGGAGTTGAAGTTCACATGTCTTAAAAGTTGCCCAGTTTAAAGAATACTGGTTTGTTTCATGCCACAAACTTAGGATGGCCTTGCTTTCCCCTACCTTTGAAGTGGGTAAGACTATGTTGTATCATGACAATGGGCATCAGCAGCAGGCATTTCAAATGTCCCTTATTCCCATCTTTTGCCTTTCCCAAGAGGTGTTTGCAACAGTTAAGTGTTGGTATTTTGGAATAAAACAAGGGTGGGCTATCTTAGCCTCCCCTTTTGTGGCACAATAGCCTTTTTTTGCTAAAGACTGACAGCATGGTTTATAATACTTGAAATAAGAACTGCACAGAAATTGTATTAACAGGCTTGAAGAATTAATTACAGTTGAAAACAAAGAATTCCAATGCTTTAAGTAGTCCATGCCATCTTGCAAAATATTAGCTTGCCACCCCAACATTGCCTATTCCTTGTATAAAGGGAAAAATGAAAACTGAGATTCTTGAGCTCCGTGTTTCATACAGGGGAAAATGAAGCATTCAGAACATTAATTAAAAGCAGATGAGAAATAACATTAATGGCCATTTTTCTTAGTGGATACTTTGCAGCATTCATTCATTTTGGAATTATTAGTGGTGTTATTGCTAAGCCATGAGAAATGTTTAACTGCTTAATAAATGTCATGCAAACTGTAAAAGATAACACAGTCTCGGCTGTAGCCTCACCATCTAACAGCCACAACATAGAGGCAGCAGGAAGAAACAATAGTATTGGGGTGGAAATGCCTTCTCTTGCCATTGCGTAGAGTCATCTTGTTTAAGTTTGAAATAGTTGTTGTTTCTGACTAGAAAGGGTAAAGCCAACTCTCTGCAAACTGTAATTATTTCCTGCTCTGGCTAGTGGATGAAGGCAGGTTGTCCCAAAGGTGCTTTTTCAGGAGACAACTAGACTTTCTGGAAATTACCTCTTGAAAAAGCACCTTTGGCACAACCATGACCTGGATGACTGAGAATCTCCATTTGAGGGCAGGTTGATTTTCACTTTGCCATGGGAGAGCCTTCACGCCTCCAGTTCTAGATCAAGAGTAGTAATCCAGCATGCTGTAGAAAAGATACAAGGATTTCAAATTACCCAGAGTCACTTTGAGGTAAGGTAGGCAGCCTATAAGTTTTACAAACAAACAGACAACATCTACGTGTTACAATTAGTCTTCGACTTACAACCAGGGCTGGGATTCTACTGATTCTGTCTGGTTCTATAGAACCAGATGTTAGAGCTCCTGGTAGTTCGGAGAACTGGTAAAATGCTGCCCTGGCTGGCCCGGCCCCTCTCCGCCTGCTTCTCCGCTTCCTGCCCAGTCAGTCCCTATTGAACATGCGCAACATCATGAGCATGCGCGACATGCCTGCAGCCTGCTATTGCCTGCCAGGCCAGCATTGCTGCCTGCCTTTCGCTCCTGGGCAGCAGAAAAGCAGCCTGGTCGAATCCCGTTTCTCTCTGCTGTCCAGGAGCCATTTTCCGAAGGGAGAGGCCTTGTAAGCTTTTTGCTCTGCCAGGAGAGGCTCTCCCAGTAAGAGCAGGTGAAAGAAGCAGCCTGGAGGCGATCTGCCTGCTCACAGGTAAGCCTGCCCTTCCCCCACTGTCCCTGGGACTCCCCGGGCCTCGCCCAGCCTACCTAGCTGCCCTCCCCAACATCCCCGGGCTCGGCTGGCGGGCTAAGCCTCCATGCAGTGCTCTCCCAGCTCTCCCTACCTCGTGGCAGGCAGTGGACCTGGCCGCCGCCCATAAGCAGTGCTGTCAAATGGAAGGCAGCCAGATCCACTGCCTCTGCCGCCCACGGATGTGCTTTAGGAGGGCTGGTGCAGGGTGTGTGTGTGTGTGTGTGTGTGCTCATGGCCCTGCTTTAAGCACATGGAGGTGCTTAAAGAAACAGGGCCAGGAGCACCCGCTGCCCCAGCCATCAAACGGGAGGCATCCAGGTCCGCCGCCTCTGCCGCCTGCCGAGGTGCTTTGGGAGGGCTGGGGCGGTGTGTGTGTGCTTTCATACGTGGAATTTTTAGCCTTCGCCTTGTTCTTCCCCAGCGACCCACTGGGAGCGATGGCTTTTGCTGGTGCTAGCGATAGTCAGGAAAACGACCTGACCATCGTTCCTAGTGGGTCGCAGGGGAAGACCAAGGCGAAGGCTAAGAATTCCACGTAGGTGGAGGACGTGTGTGGTTGGAGCCGGCTTCTAGGAAAAGAGTTTGTTTGGTGGGATGCTGGTGCTCGAAGCGGTCCGTTGACCCCTCTCCTCTGCCATAGTCTGGCGCTCCGTGCGGACGTAGAGATCCGTCCTTGCCCTCCCTCTTCCCAGGCTCCCTTCCCTGTTTCATCTGCCCGCTCTCCCTCGCGTCCTTTCTTCTCCCCACGCCCCGGCGATAGCTTCTTCAGTGCCTCCGGGTTCCAACTGGGGCTGATCATGAACATTGTGAACAGCATCGTTGGGGTTAGTGTGCTGACAATGCTCTTCTGTTTCCACCAGGCATTAATGGTTATTATATAAAATATACAGGTTGAATATTCACCTTAGGAGCAGTAGCATGGCTTGCTTGCTATATTGCTCAAGGTTTATGTTTCATTTTCTTATTCTTATTTCGTATTCTTTTTAAATTGAGTTATATTGTCTGTTCTTAGAACATCTACCCTGCATTATTGATATAAAAGGATAGCATATGTAAGAGTTCTCTTGATACATGAATTCCAAGATTCATTATTTCTTTAACGCTTTCTCTCTCATATTGTCTGGTCATGTTTGTTATAATCTGGTGCTTAGACACCTGTTCATCTGTGTGACTTGTCTGACAGGCACAAAAATATAGAATTTGGGATTAAACTTTGTTTTATAAATTGGAAAATTACAAACTATTTCTGTTCATCATTAAAGTAATCTTATATCTATATGAGAATCATATAAATCTTGTTTCTTTTTTTCTATTTTTCCTCCCTTCCCTCACCATTGCCATGGATGTTGAGAGGCGTTCAGATTGTGGAATCCAATGTAATGTAGATTTTAGAAACATATGCCCCAGGTTGTTTCATATTAAGAAATTATCTGTGTGTTTAAGCTCCAGATACATTCCTTAGGAGCCATTTTGGTGTAGTGGTTAAGGTATCAGGCTTGAAACAAGGAGGCTGAATTGTAGTCCCACCTTATCCTAGCGCCTAGTCTCACCTTAGGCCCAAAGCCAGTTGGGTGACCTTGGGCCACTCACTGTTTCACTAGCCCTAGGAAGAAGGCAGTGGCAAATCCTTTCTGAAATCTTGCCAAGAAAACTGCAGGGATGTTTCCAGGAAGATGTCAGGATTGACTTGAAGGCACACAAAAAAAGATAAAGTTTGCATTACATGGTTTTGCAGAATAAAGAGCCCTGGAATATGTTTTTTGCAGTAATTAAGAAAAAAATGAAGTGAAATTGCCTGTCCAATGAATAAGTGGCATACATATTATAATAAATGAATATGCAGCTTCCTGAAATTCCCAGCCATTGCAACCATTGTTTAAAAGTTTCTCTTTTTTAATAAAAAAATCAATGTTTACATAAATATTTATAATACTTACATACAATGCCCAGCCAGTCATGTGACCACCAAGCCACAGTCAGCAAGTCACACCCACCCAGTCACATGACCACCAAGCCACACCGACAAATTAGGCCACACCCACAGAACTGGTTGTTAAGAAATTTGAATCCCACCCCTGCTTACAACCATAATGAACCCTGCCCGTTACAATTGTAAGTTATGTTGATCATAAAGAAGATGAAAACTTCAAGTAAATGTCAGTTTCCAGCAAAAACATTGTAAAAAGCAGTTGTGGGATGATGGGACCCTGCAAACAGCTGTAAATGCGAGTCAAGTGTCCCAAATGCAGTCACATGATTATTTGGGAGCAGCCTTCAAAACTTCAGTACTCTGCTTTAAATACCTCTAGGGATGTCTGTCATGACTTCGGTGGTTAAGCAACTGGTTGCAAGTTGAGGACTACTGTCTGAATGCAACTGAAAATGTTTCATATCTTTGCAAAAGTAACTTTGCATAATGCAAAGCATTACATAAAAAACATCAGAGAGCTGGGAAGTTTGAAAGTAGTCTTTCTGTCAAATATTTCAGTATATCTTCAGGTTGTTAAGATTTGATGTCATCTTTATCACCTTTTGTTCTCTCTACCTTTCTTGTTAAGCTGATTCAGGCCAGTGTCAACAGCGTTCGTTCAGCTAGAGTTACAGAAACCAGATGTTACTTACGCTTCCTTTTTTGTTTCAGAGAAATGATATTGCTATGGCCATCACAAAGTTTGATCAGTTCGACTTTCTCATTGACATCGTTCCAAGGGATGAACTGAAACCTCCAAAGCGGCAGGTGAGGGTGAAAGAGAATCTGTGCATGTGTGTTCTCTTTATATATGTGCACCTGGACCTGATCAGTCCAGAAGGAACATGCTTTGTTTGCCCTTCATGATGATGTAACATGCCCAAATCAGATTAACTGTAACTTTGTGATGTTATCGTGGTCAGTGGAAATTAATGAGAGAGAGAAAAAAGCTTTTCTTCTTGATTAAGACTTTAGCAAACAGATCAGCACAGACCAAAATGTAATTTTATCCATGAAAAAGAATGTGCGGACTATTCTATGTGGTCGGAAAGTTCTTTCTCCTCTCAAGATGTGTAAATATTTTGTGTAAACCAAGCTAAAATCCTATTCAATACTACTCAGGTTCCATCTGATTTCTGTACCATGATTTCTGGGACATTAGGTGGATTTATATCTTATTCCCCAGACAAGAAGCCCCTTGGAGCAAATCATAGATCCAATAAATACAAGAAAATGTATGTCTTAGATTTGCAATCTAAAAAGACAGCATACAGTACAAGAGATAAAAGATGCAAACACCAATAGAAGGTCCTTGCAAGAAAACTAACATTGGTGACCATAGAACATGGTGTTCTGGCCAATTAAAATGGAAGCAGTTCAAACAGAGGAAGAACTGCAAATTTGGGGTACATCAGCTCTGCACAGGGGCGTAAACCTGTTTCTTCTTCAGTTATCCTTCTTCTGAAAGCCACTGAACCTGGCTCCTCTGAAGGTATGAAGGTGGCCTTGTATTCCCTCTCTGTAGTCTGACTAGACTAGATTAGGGTTCAGCTGCAGCAAACTAGTGAAGTTGGCTTCTGGGTAAATGTGGAGTTCCTTGTAACATTGTTGTATGTGTATGTCTTCATTCCCCATGAGGGTTTGTAGAGTCTAGAGGGTACTTTTAGCCATGCTCTTGGCTAAAAGTCACCTATGGAGCTGCCAAATGTGTTACCAGCATTACTTAGTCAGGATTGTACAATGCCCAGATTTATATGCAGGATTCAGTTGGACTTGTTGAATACAGTTTGACCTTAGCTGGCCTGAATGCCTGCCAAACTTTACTTTTGGTCTTGGGAATGGAACAGCTTATTCCTCCAGCCTTGGCAGTCCTCCCCTTTTCAGATGTGTGTATATAGCAAGCATAGTTATGTTTAGTCTGCCAGTTGTATTTCATATAGTTACTTCTCCAGAGTCTTTCATTTTTTATTTATTTTTGCTCTCATCTCAATATAATGGGGTATTGCTGCTGCTTTTGACTCAGATGATTGAATGTTTTAGGAATTGTGTAAAGCAGCTTGAGGATAAATTTGAAATGCAGTGTATGCCATCCCCGCCCTGGCCTCACAACTGGCTCCTTGCTTGCCTACCCAGCTGGTTCCTGTTACATAAGCAATAACCTGTGCATATGATGTTCCAGGTTTCTGCTTTGTGCATAGAAACAGGACACATTTTCCAATTAGCCATTTGGAATTTTGCCTGGTCAAAAAACGTTGTCCAGTGGACTGGACAAATGATAGCCAGAGAGTTAACTTAGTCTGTGCCTGCTTGAACTGAGAATTATGTGGATGGGGAGCCACCGTCTTCCTTAGAACTCCTAGTCTTTCAGCACATTGGACATGGAATCAGCCAACACGTGCAAATACCATGATTTTCTTGCACCAAGGAATCCATCATCTTGGGAGAGTCCCATTGTGAATCTATCCAGGCAGTTGTTGCCCCTGTAAACATCCTTGACTGGAAGCTGTGCAGGCTCAAAGAGGCTTTCAGTCGGATGTTTACAGCGGCAGGCTGCCACAATCCTGCTGAATCAGAATGGGTTCAAATTGAAAAGTTGCCCTTGGCTGACACCTGGCTAGAGAAGGCTCCAAACTTGGAATCTAGTCAGTCATTACTTTCTGTTAAACCAGCCTTAGAATACAGAAGAATATTGGTTGCAAAATATTCTTTGAACTATAATGGTCATAGCATTTACTGCTTACACTACCTTCAGAGACTTCAAGGTAACATATGTGATCCCTTTCCTTTGCCTCTTAGTAAAACATGCCTTCTTATGGCAGTGGTGATATGCTTGGAAGACCTCCAGAGAGGAGTTTGCTGATAATCTGACTCACAAGAACAACAAATAAAACACACTTCTTCCTCCTATATTAGGTCACTGAAGTACAAAAATGCCTGGGAAAATTGGGGAACTAGGAGTAGGGTTGTGGTTGTGGGAGGATTGGGGAGAGGAACCTGTGAGCTTTAACTGTTGTACTGAAAACAAATTCTTGAACTGCTAAATGTACTCAGAAAATACCCAGTTCTGGAATCCTAATCATACATCTGGCTCTTCAGTCCCTGCTTTATATTCTGGGTCTTGATGTTCATACAGAAAACCGAGCAGATCTTTTAGGCCTGAAGTTGCCCCTGTCCTTTATCTAAGCCATTCCATGGAGAAGCCTCCTGTTGGGGAAGTTGACTTTCCAGATTGCGGAGAGAACAGCTTAGTGCCACTGAAATACAGTCCCATGTCTGTACATCAGCTTCCACTTGTGACATTCAGTGACTACAGAGAAGCCTTGTCCAAATGTTATTTCTGCTGGTATAGCAAGTATAAGTCTGGAATTTTTGTAGGGAGGATGTAAAAAAGAACACTGATCCTAGTATAGTGTTTGCTCTCCATGGCTTTAAATCTCCCCTCCACTTAGAACAAGGCAGACCTTTCCAGCTGGAGGATCAGAGGAGGGGTATAGGGCTTTGCAGAAATATCTACATAACAAATACATTTGCAGTGTCCCTCAAGAGGCCTCACTTTGGAAGTGGGGAACTTGCAGTCTTCCAGATGTTATTCAGCTGCTGGATGGCAGGGAAGGGGGATAATGGAAGGTTTCCCCTCCTTGCTATATGGTGTTTTTATTTTATACTGTTCCTTCCATAAAAATAAAATCGGGAGTCACACTGATGTTTCAAAGTGCCCTGTAATGAAACTGCATTTCTGAACATTGATAACAGTGCACAGTATACAGGTAGTCCTCAACTTACAACAGTTCACTAAGTGACGCCACTGAAAACAGATACTTATGACCATTTTTTCACACTTATGACCATTGCAGCACCCCCATGGTCACATGATCAAAATTCAAATGCTTGGCAACTGATTCAGGTTTTGGGGATCATGTGACCCCCTTCTGCAACCTTCTGATAAGCAAAGTCAATGGGGAAGTCAGATTCACTTCACCCCCGTGTTACTAATTTAACTGCAGTGATTCACTTAACAAAAGTGGCAAGAGAAATCGTAAAATGGGCCAAGACTCACTTAACAAATTTCTCACTTAACAACAGAAATGTTGGAGTCAATTGTCATATGTTGAGGACTACCTGTACTTCAGAAACATAGCAAATCTCCTTATGCCACAGCAGAATAACAGTGTTGTGCAGGTAAATTAGATTAAGGCTTCTGTCTCCTCAAGAAGCTCAATGGCACTGAGTAGTTTGCTAGTCATGCAGGGTCCTAAAGGATCCAGGTGTGCCACAAAGGGGGGCAGGAGAGAAACATTCTTCAACACTGCACTTTATGAACGTTCCCAGCAGCAGGGTGGATTGCAGCGCTCTGACGTCTGTTCCACTTTCCCTCCTTGGTAAATGCCAAGACAGGCTTGCTTTGGTTTCAGAGAAGTCTTGACGACAAATATAGAACAAGCAAGCCGCTGTTTTATATCTGTCCTCCTCCTGTTGTCCCTTGAGGTCACGTGTGGGAATGGCTGCAGTTTCAAGGGTTACCGGACTCCAGATTCTCCTGAGAGCCGGTCGGATCATCCAGAGAGTGGGAGGTGCTTCAGTCTGCGTTGTTGAAGGCTGAGCTTAACTACTGAGGAATGCTCTGCCCTCCGTCACGTGGCTCCCTTGCATTCCCCAGTTTACGCTCAGCCTTCGTGAGAGTAGGCTGTGTACTTCATCACTCCTTGGCTGATTCAAGAGCTCTTTTTTTCTACAGGTTTGATTATCATTGCCCCGGTTCTCCTTAGCCTCTAAGCGCATTGGGATAGTGATTAAACAGGGGAGCGCGTTTTCTTCGCCCCCGGGGGGGCTGTACAGCAGGCGGCTTTCGCGCTCCGCTGCCAATCCCCCCCTCAATTCGATCCTCTTCCTGCCGCTTTTCTACGCCGCACTCGTAGTGGCTTTATTTGATCATGCTGTAATAGCACAGCTGGTGTTCCCCCCCACCGTAAACGCTGAAAATCACCTGGCTGCCTCTCTCGGCCCCTAGACGTGCCAGAGAGGCTGATTTTGGCCCTGAGCAGCCCGTGAGTAAGGGAGCGTGGGCGGCCGCCATTTGGGCGCCACCACATGTCGGGCACCGCTTTTAGAGGCCTCATTGAGCTGCGAAGGGACTAGCTCTAATTATAGGCCTTCCAGCCTGTGAGAGCTATTAGATATTCAGGGGAATTGGCAAACTTGTTGGCTTTCCGCAGCACGCTCAGGGCAGGAAATAGCAGCCTATCCAGTTGTTGTCTGGGAGCTCCAGCTGCCAGAGGCCTCACTCCAGCCTCAGGCATTTTATTTGGCATATTGGCAATATTAACAGTAATTTCTGGGGTCATATTATAGTTTATATACATCTAAAATTCCAAAAGAGGGTACGGGCCAGCGAAAGGACACTCGGCCTTTGTTGTAGGTCGAACCTTTGGCGAGCCAACCGCCTTTACATTTGTATTACAGTCCTATCCTCTACAATGGCAGATGACAATTCCGCTAAAGGCTCTTCTTTGAAGGCCAAATCTAAATCCTACCACCTGCGCAAACAGGCTAAGGAAGCCCCTAAGGAAACTTCCAAAGCTTCTCAGAGGGACGCTCTAAGACGTCATAGGGCACTGGAGAAAGAATTTGATAGGCGATCTAGAGAGACACAACCGGTATTTCCAGCCCCCCCCCACCCTCTGCTCCCTCTACCTCCAGACCCCCCCCTCCTCCAGATTGCTCTTCCCTCTCCAGGCGCAGCCCATCCTAGGGACACCAGGTCCCCGGACCAATGACCAGGCGGACGCCGGAAGCAACATTTACACCCACGGCCGCTGGTCTGCGCCATGAGGAGGTCGACACAGTTGAGATCCCTGCGCACATGCAGGCATGGATGGAACGGGCTATTCACCAGGAGATTGCAGAGGGCCTGCAACAGATGTCCAGGTCTGGTCCTCCCTTGATGGCGCCCGAACACGACTCGCCATCAGTCAGGTCCTCGCCTAGATCGGACCCCACTCTTGGTCAGGTACCTTTACAGGAGGGCAGTCCTCTCCCAGAAAGGGATCTGGAGGAGGCCATGGAGGACCTAGATCGGTTCGGGGAGGAGGAGGAATTGGAATGGGGGTCTACGCACCAAGGGGAGCCCCTATTGGAGATAGACCCTATGGAGGGGGACATGTCCAAGGACGAGGGCATCATCCCGGATCAACCCACCTTTGTGGGTCTGTTCAAGCCGCACATGTTTAAATCACTTCTATTTAAGGCCAGGAACATTTCTGGCCTGTCTGTGCAGTCCTCCTCGGCTCTCCCTTCCCCGGCAGAGGGACAACAGGATGACATTTTTAGGCAGCCTGTGGTGGAGGTGGAGGTGATCCCGGCCCCGCCCATTTTTCATGACTTAGTCTCAAACCAGTTAGACTCCACAAGGGCCCCCCCTGCCCCATCCAGCCAGGACAGGGGGTTCTTTAACCTCGAGTTGAGCTTCTGCAACCTGCTTAACACTCCCGAGGTACATGAACCCATTGTTGGTTTGGCATCTTCGTCCTCCCCCAGTGATCCCCTGGAGGTCCTGAAGCCCGAGGACAAGAGGTCCGAGCTTGCTTTATGTAGGGCTCACCAAGCGGACACCTGGGCCATTAGATCGGCCACTGCCGCTTCCTTCTTCACCAGGTCTTCGATCCGGTGGCTCTGTCAACTGAGGCAGCATGTCCCCCCCCTCTATCACAAAGGCACATCAGGACATAGCAAAATTGACGGCTGCAGCAGAATTCTCGGCCGACGCCACATACCACGCAGTTAAGTTCTCTGCCCGAGCAATATCCTCTCATGTTACAGCTTGCCGCCTGCTCTGGCTCAAGCACTGGCAGGCGGACGTAAAAAACAAGGTTAAGCTGGCCATCGCCCCCATAAAAGGGGACAAATTATTCGGCACCATACTGGAGCCATTTCTATCAGAAACCAGAAGCAAGAAAAAATTTCTTCCCCCCCTTTTCCGTAGGTCAGAGTCAAGAGCACAGCCCTTTCAGAGAGGTTCCTCATGACCTTTCTACCAGTTTCCTTTCCCGCCCAGGTACCCGAGACCCCCCTCCTTCCGGCCTTTCCAGCCCCAGGATCGAGCCGATCCAGGTGACAGGAGCAGGAGGGGCGGCAGCTACAGGCGCCCCTTCAGGAGTTCAGGAGGGAAGCCCTTCCGGCTCAACAGATAGACCCCGTCCACCCCTCCCCATCGGTGGACACCTCAAGCATTTCGCCGACCGGTGGGACTCTTCCACCTCCGATGCCTGGGTCCGGGAGGCCATCAGACTGGGCCTCACTCTTGAATTTCAGCGTGCCCCCCCTGAATTTTTTATGGCATCCCCCCCCTCCAAGGATCTCACCAAACGCAACTTAATGGATTCAGCTATCCGCCATCTCCTCACCATACAGGCCATACAACCTGTACCACCATCCCAGCGGAGGCAGGGGTTTTACTCTCACCTCTTCGTGGTCCCCAAATCCTCAGGGGGATGGAGGGCTATCCTAGACCTGAAACGCCTTAACCGTTACCTGACCTACTGCAGGTTTAAGATGCACACCCTACAATCCATTCTACTAGGCATCAGGCAGGGGGACTGGCTATCCTCTATAGACCTTTCAGAGGCGTACCTTCACATCCCAATCCGACCCTCCCATTCCAAATTCCTCAGGTTCTGCTACAACCATCGCCACTTCCAATATGTGGCACTTCCCTTTGGATTGTCCTCTGCCCCGAGAACCTTCACTAAGGTCCTCGCGGCCCTAGCGGCCCACCTCAGGGACCTCCCGGTTCGTCTCTACTGTTACCTGGATGACATCCTCATCCTGTCTCACTCCAGACCCCAAGCAGAAAAGGATATCAGAGCTACTCTTTCTGCCCTCCAAGATCATGGGTTCCTAGTAAACTGGCAGAAGAGCCATCTGTTACCCTCTACACGGATCACCCACTTGGGGTCCGTCATTGACTCGGTTCAGGGAAAGGTTTTCCTTTCCTCTGAGAGATTCCGTAGCATCCAGGAAACTGTCAAACATATCAGACGATCAAGAAAGGTAACACTTTTAGAATTGTCTAAATTACTCGGTAAAATGGTCTCATGTATCTCCATTGTTCCCTGGGCCCGTTTACACACCAGATCCCTACAGTGGTTCCTGCTCCCGTTCCAAAGGACCGGCAGAAGCAATTCAAAGGCCGCGGTCAAGGTGCCTTCAAGGGTCCTCACGTCTCTCCTCTGGTGGACCAGTCCCGCCATCAACAAGAGACACTGCTTCAAGGAACCCCAACGCCTCATCCTCACCACAGATGCCAGTCTGTCCGGATGGGGCGCTCACATCCACTCGCTCTTGACACAGGGCAAATGGTCACAGGTAGAACGCACACGCAGTATAAACTGGTTGGAACTTCGCGCCATCCACTTGGCCCTGCGCAACTTCCTTCCCCACGTACGCGGGTGGCATGTCCTGATACTCACGGACAATGTTACCGCCAAGGCCCACATCAACCGACAAGGGGGCACCCAGTCCATAAGTTTGATGAGAGAGGCCGAGCGCCTCTGCCGTTGGGCGGAGCGCAATCTCCTCTCCCTCAAAGCTGAGCACATCTCAGGGGTCTCAAACACTCAAGCAGATTGACTGAGCAGGACCACGGTGGACCAGTCCGAGTGGCGCATTCACCCATCACTGTTCAGGGAAGCGACCGTGATGTTCGGTCTCCCGTCAGTAGACCTCTTCACATCCCCGCTCAACACAACTCCCCAGGTTTTTCTCGAGGTACCCCTCCCACGGGGCCGAGAATCACAACGCCCTCTGTTGCCCCTGGCCCACAGGGCTTCTTTATGCATTCCCTCTGTTGGCCCTCGTCCCCAGAGTCATCCAGAAGCTCATCTCTGAGAAAGCAGAGCTGATTTTAGTGGCACCCAGGCGCCCATGGTTTGCGGACCTCTGCAATCTATCGGTGGCCCCCCTTGGAAAATTCCCCCGCACAGGATATCCCTTTCCCAGGGGCCCCTCCAACATCTGGACCCTCAGTGGCTCCAGTTAGCCGTTTGGAGGTTGAGCGGGAACATCTAAGGAAGGAGCAGTTCTCTGACCAGGTTATTGATACCATTTTAGCTGCAAGGCGGCCCTCAACAACCCGAATATATAATGCCACTTGGAATAGCTTCTGCAAGTGGTGCCATAATTTCCAGATCAACCCTCTTTCACCCTCCATTGCTCAAGTTTTGGAATTCCTCCAAGAAGGTCTGAGGAAGGGACTTTCTCCGAACACCCTGAGGCGTCAGGTAGCAGCCCTCTCAACTGTGATTATTTGCGACAATCTGGGTACCCTCTCCCTCCACCCTCGCATTAGGGCATTCCTTAGGGGAGCAACTAACTTGTGCCCCCCAACTGTACACAGATGCCCTTCCTGGGACCTCAACAAGGTCCTGGCGTCCCTTACTAAACATCCCTTTGAGCCTCTCAGGCAATCCTCACTCCAGTTCCTAACTTTCAAAGTCGTATTCCTGGTGGCCATTACTTCGGCTCCCCGAATATCGGAGATAGCCGCCTTGTCGGTGAGGAAAGACCTTTGCATCTTTCATGCCGACCGGGTGGTTCTACGGCCGTACCCTACCTTCTTGCCTAAGGTCAATTCAGCCTTCCACAGGGCACAGGAACTCACACTTCTGAACTTCTGCCCCAATCCCTCGCGGGAAAGGGATTGGCACACTCTGGATGTAAGACGGGCCCTCCGCATTTACATTAAATGTACCCAGCCCTTTAGGAAGTCCAAATCTTTATTCCTTTCCTTTCAACCTAAATCCTTGCAACCATCAGCCGCTGGGTTGGAGCTACTATTTCCAAAGCCTACTTGTCCCAGGCTCTGCCGGTGCCCAGAGGAATAATGGCATACTCCACCAGAAGTACAGCCACCTCGGCGGCTTGGGCCACCCAGGCTCCAATTGCTGATATTTGTCGGGCGGCCACCTGGGCCTCCCCATCTCCCTTCATTAGGCATTATAAGATCGACATATTTGCCTCAGCGGAGGCTTCGTTTGGGAGACGAGTTCTCCAGCGAGTCCTCAAGGAACCGCAGGGACTTCAGAACCAGACGGAGTCCCTCCTGTAGGACAGCCAAGCTTTGGTATGTCCCACTCTCTGAATGATCTGACCGGCTCTCAGGAGAATGGGCGTTGGTCCTTACCTGACACGCCATTTCTCTGGAGCCGGGAGGATCATCCAGCCCCACCCTTTTAGTTTACCGTCTGGTGGGGTCTTGTTTCGGCCAAGGAACCGCTTAGCATAGTAAGATGAGAGCACAATCTTCTCTTCACTCTTGTCTTCGCGTAAACTGGGGAATGCAAGGGAGCCACGTGACGGAGGGAGGAGCATTCCTCAGTAATTAAGCTCAGCCTTCAACAACGCAGACTGAAGCACCTCCCACTCTCTGGATGATCCTGCCGGCTCCAGAGAAATGGCATGTCAGGTAAGGACCAACGCCCATTTCATGAGCAGAACTCAGAATTCTGAGCAGAATTCTCTGTGGCTTTGAATAGATGGCATTCTTGGCTCATTAAAAAAACATATCATTCCTGATATAACAAATATAAGTCCTTATGGAGCAGTATTAAATAAGGCATCTATGCTGAGTTAACAAAGGGAGAACGATGCAGAAATATAAAATAAAAAAAAGTGTGACATCTGTTAACTTTAGGTTTGCATACAGACTGACTTGAGGTCTTGAATAAGAAGAAAAGAAAGTCATGTCCTTATCACCAAATCTTCCCGGAAGCTTTAGGTGTCATTGTTCCTTTTTCTTTGTGGATTATTCTATAATTTACGAAACTACTGCAGGCCACTTTAAATTGGCCCATGGTAACATTTTTAAGTTAATGTTTTATGTTTTGTGACTATTTTGTGTTTGTGAGATAATCTTTTGTAGCTATTTGGGGAATCCAGAAATTACAATTATAGCTACCTAAAGGGAGTAATGAAGAGTTTTGCATCTCTGTGATTGGTTAGATTAATGAAACAGATTTAATGAAGCCAACTTTGGATGCTTGTGGATGTCTTGCTTTTTTTTCCCATTTTTTTTGCACTGAGTTCTACAAATACATTGGCCTATTGTGGCACTGCTTTATCATGTTTTATCATGTTCCTGAATTGTACATTGCAGAGCTCTGGACGAAAATCATACTGAAATCAAGTAGATGAGTTTGGATTCCCATTTTGGCAGCCCTGGACTGCTGCTGCTTGTTTTCAGCCTGTCATTTCCTTAATAGGCACTTCGTTAGTCAAGTTTTAGTTTGGAAACAAAATAGAGCTGCTTAAAATTAAAATAAGGAGCTTCCACATACTGGTTGACTCCTTATTGTACAAAAACGTATAAAGTATCCACATTGGAATCTTGGGGAAGAAAATTAAAAACAGTTCATCGCAGATCTGTGAGTTTTCAAGAAGTTGAGACCAATCTTGCAGTATTGCAGGAGGAGATGAGAGATGAAATATATAAAGAGCACTTGGATTGCTTGATGTATTGAAAGGAGCAGTCACGATTGATATAGTTTGGAAAAAAAAAACTTCCTATAGTTTGGGAAAAAAACATTAAATAACCCTCTTCCAGTCATTATGTAAAGGATCTTCCTTCAGCTTTGTGTCCTGCAGGTGGTGTTGAGCTACACTTTCCACATTGTGCTAGATGCAGTGATTTGTCAACCACAACCATTCATAGTTGCTTGCAGTGACCTTTAAAAACCTTGAACTTTCTAGCATAGGTTTTCCAGCTGGATCTTTCTCATCACAGTTACCTCTTTCATGGTGAATAGAGCCCTAACCTCATGTCTAAGGGTGTCCTGAAAAATGCAGGAAGCCAATTATGTCAGCTTCCCTCTTTTCCAGCTCACTGACCAAATGGGAATTTGTCTAGTGCTCATGTCTTGTGGCAGCATGAATCTGGTTTTAGATAAAAGGGAAGAGGAATGACTCTCGTCAGCTTCCATTCTGTCTCCAACTCTTCTAAAGTCAGCAAGGGATTTTCTTTCCCAGATTTTTCTCCCACCCTGTAGGTCCAGGGTCAGCTGCTTTGACGCAGGCCAGTGACTTTGCACAAGAGATCCTTATGTGTTATTGATGGAATTCATTCTTGGCAGCAGCATCTCTTGGCCGTGCCCACTGACATCGTTGCTGGCCAGACAACAAGAGTTGTGTAGTGCTTTTGAAGCTCTTAGTAGTCGTTCCAAGCGCCAAATGATTTTGAAATAGTTAAAAATTGTACTTGAGTTTAGGGACATTCTAAAAATTATACCTGTCTTTTTGAAAAAATTCAAGAAGAAAATAATCCACTGGATTTTCTATTTAAAACCTTTGAAGGTGGGACTTTATTTTTCTAACTAGATCTTAACATCACCTTTGAACAATGAGTCACTAAGACCGAATTTAGTCCCAGTTGAGGTGAGCATCTTCAGTACTCTCCCCCCACCCTTTTATTATTATTATTTTTTTTGCCTCAGCCATTTTACATAGAAGGTGGTGGATGTTAACTGGCCAGTAGCCCTCGTGTGGGTTACCAGTTTAACCCTAGCCATGTAGCAGTGTGTGTAAACATCCTACACTCTCAGCTGTGACTTTGTGGTAGCTGGGAGAAGGTTGTTTACGCCTCCTGGCATGGACTGGTCCTCTCGGAAGTTGTAACTCCTCATTATGACTTGTGGGACTCAAGATGTAGTGCATGGCTCCAAGCTTGTCCTCTCAACATTCTGTTCCCTCATCGTTTGGAGGGAGGCGGAGAACCAGGAAAGGTAGGTGGGGTGAGGTCTTGATTGGAGAGTTTGGGTAGCCACACGCCTGGCGTTCACTTAAGATAAAAATTGCTCCAGTTGTACTCCAATAATCATTGTACGTTATTCTTACCTGTTTCTGTGCTATGAGTGCATTTTATTGTTTCCCTTCATAATCTACCACAAGAACCACAGTCATTAAGAACCACAGTCATTAAGCAGATCAACTTCCCCCATTGACTTTGCTCATGAGGAGCTGGCTGGGAAGGCCACAAATGGTGATCGCGTGTCCCTGGGATGCTACAGCCATCATAAATAAATGCTGGTTGCCAAGTGCCCGAATTTTGATCTTGTGATTGTGGGGAATAGCTGTAAATGCAAGGACTACTCAGAAATCACCCTTTTTCCCCCCCCGCTGCCGTTATAATTTGGAACAATTGCTAAATGAATGGTTGTAAGTTGAGTACTACCTGTAGTTTCAAATCTCACTTTAAATCTCACTTTAAGTAAGCAAATGGCATTCTTCATCAACTCGTTGGCTTCACTGCTAATAATACCTCCTTCCTTTCATTGGCCTGGAAAGCTTTACCCCCAAAGTAGCAGGCCTGTTCACTCTTGGATGCTGCTTGTCTTTCAAGAAAGAAATGGAAATTCACCAGACCTGAAGATTCTCTCAAGATGGGAAAAAGTAAAACAGGCGGAACAGATAGTTGATATGCAGTGTTCAAAAAAGAATACTAGTCGGGGGGAAGCAAATCTTGACATTTGTATACCTCTGATACTAATTTTTCCATACCTGTTTGCATTTCTGCTACAATCCATGTTTCAGGCTTAGTTTACTGTATCTGACCACCTTCTTCTTCATTGGCCTACGTAGGAGGAGGTCCGCCAGGCTGTGACTCCAGCAGAACCCGTCCAGTACTACTTCACTCTGGCCCAGCAGCCAGCAGCTGTCCAGGTCCAGGGCCAGCAGACAGGCCAGCAGACAACCACATCCACTACCACAATCCAGCCTGGGCAGATTATCATTGCCCAGCCTCAGCAAGGGCAGGTTGGTAGGCAGGCCTTTCATGGCTCTTGCATGATGAATTTGAAGAGCAGGTGGAAAGTGGTATTGGGTGCTCTCTGAGTTGTGAAGGAGACATGGACTGAGATCAAAGCAGCATGTTAAAGTTAACAAAATGTAATATGCTACATTGGGGTATCTTGGTGCATTCAAACAAACAAACGAATAAAAAACTCCCCAAGGTATTGTGGCTTAATATATAGACCAGGTTCTTCCAACATTTTGTGGTCGCATTCTTACAATATGCTGAATTGCAAAATACCCATCCCTGTTTTAGGTTGCCCTTCATGTGTTATAAAGACCAACCTGTTGGCAAAACTGCAGATTAAGACTCAAGTCAACTGCTTAGACTTGCAGAAGGAAGAACTACCCAATGAGAGTGGGGATGGGAATGAAAGTATGGTCAGATTTCTCAGTGCCTTAAGTGAGAAGCAAAGAAAGAAGACAGTATTTACTGCAGATCCTGTTCTCCCTCACTGGTCATATTGGCTGGGACAACATGGAGTTAGAGTTCCAGCAACATCTGTCTGGCCATGTGTTGTCCACATCTGCAATTTAGTTAATGGAGCAGATCCATAGGCTCTACCTAAAGTACACCAGTGAAGAGAAACCAGTGCTCTCCTCATTAATGCTGACAGTCATTTTGGAACATTCAAGTCTGTCTGCTCCTCTTTCACAAGGTCAGACTGAGGCTTCCTTTTCATTCAAATCCATCTTTGAGCTGTGGAAGCTCTGTAGATGATGTTTGGCCACTATTATTGTTTGCCAATGTTGTTCTCGGGGAAAAATTGGAACAGTGTCTTGGATGCCATCTTGAAAGACTGAAGGAAGGACAGGATATAATTTGAATTTTAAAAGAATGAAATATGGACAATCTTTTGCTTTCAAAGCATTAGCAACCGAATTTTTTATTTTTTTCTGCTATCTTGAGCTTTTTCTGTCTCAAAGATTGTGACACTGAACAGAGGGGAGCATTTCTTCCAGAGAGAGTAGTTGTCTGGTCCGGGTCATGTTGCAGGATGCAAAGTGTAGCTGATCATTATATCTGAGATGTCCTCCATCTTCTCCTGTGTGCCTCTCTTCTTTCAGACCACTCCTGTGACCATGCAGGTAGGGGAAGGGCAGCAGGTGCAGATCGTTCAGGCCCAGCCACAGGGGCAAACCCAGCCGGCGCAAAGTGGGACGGGGCCAACTATGCAGGTCATGCAGCAAATCATCACCAACACGGGCGAAATACAGCAGATACCGGTGAGAGTCCAAATTGGTCTAAAAGTTACAGAAGCCCTAGGCTTGATTCGAGAAGGGAGTTGTGGATAACTGCAATATGTCCTCAGGGAATGGCAAAAAATATGGTGGCTATGTTGGTATCCTCTCCTGCAGACACTCCTGGATGATCAACACTGGTCCTGTTTTGCTGGCTGGGTTGGGTTCAGGTTCATGTGTGGGGTCTGCATCTTGACTGCCAAGTTCTAGAGCCAGGGGTGTCTAGCCTTGGCAGCTTTAAGACTTGTGGACTTTAGTTCCCAGGTTTCCCCAGTTAGCTAGAGTTGAAGGCTACAGGTCTTAAAGTTGCCAAGATTGGACGCCTCCTTTCTAGAGAGAGAGCCCACTCTAAAAAGCAGCTCGTTCAAACCTTTGCTGAAGCCATTTGTCCCCTCCATGCTCATCAGCTCAGCTTCTTGACTTTCTTTCTCCCCTTCCTTCATTCTCATCTTGTGAAACAGGTTTACATTATATTCTGAGTTAATATTTAAAAGTCACACAATCACTAGGGCCGCACAGATATTTGCAAAACATTCCATGCTTATTTTCATAATCAGGCTGGTTTTGAAGGTCTCTCTGCAAACTGCCCCTTCAAGCTTTTCCACCCTTATCTTTAACAAGTGGTTTCCCAGACAGAAGCGCCATGGTGGTGTGCACCAGAGCAGTAAGTCGAAGCCCTTAATGTCTGCGTTGTCCATTTTAAGTTAGTTATTCTAGTTAAAGTCTAACCAGGGCCTCTGCTTGCAAACAGTTTTTCTCCCTGCAGGCATATTTTTGTGCCTTCAGAAAGACAGCTGTGAAGCTTTCTCTTGCAGAAAGTATGCATTTGCAACAGGGGGCTACCCTTTGCCTTTGGGGACTGGTTATTTGGGGAGGAAAAAAAATCCCAGATGTTAGAGAAGTCAGTGGAGGGACGAGGTCCAAGGGTTGTAATTTCTGCTTGAGGAGATTTGGAGCATCAATGACAGATTGTCTAAAGATCTTATCCACCTGTTCCTTGATTAAAAGATGCTGTCCTGAGCACAATATAATTGTGTTTTGTACAAGTACAGCAGGGCGGGCAGGAGGTTAATTATTTCTAAATGTTGTGAGGTTGTTCTAAAACAGAGCTGAGCAAGCATTTTTACACTTTTTAAAACACAAAAGAACAAACCTGGGAGATCCAGCAGTGACACCGTAACATCACCAGAGAGGGTAGATTGAGATTCCTGGCATCAAAATCATTGCCTTAAGCACACATCAGATTTAATGTGTCCATTTTCACATTTTTAAATGCCATTGTTTTTTAAAAATATCATTATGCCACTGAAAATCAATGATTAGATACCATCTTTTGTCGGCACAATTTTGGGAGAGTGTCACAATGGGGCAGGATTTGCATTAATCAGAAAATTAGGAACCAAGTCGGGTTCTTTCAGGATTAAAAAAGAAGTATGGATATGTGCACCTTAGGTGGTTCTTTCAAGTTTCCACTTAATTTCATCTCAAAGTCTTTACATTGTTGAGCTTCAGATTTATGGTTTTGATGAACGAAAAAAAATATACAGAACACTATAGAAATAAAAACAAAAGTTGTGATTGTAGAGCAAAAGGTAAATTTAAATTTATACTTATATAAGCTGATGTAAAAGAGAATCGGAAATTAAGATAACAGGAAGGAGCAACTTTTCCACCCCAAGCACATGTGTTTATGGTTTCATTTTTGGTCTCATTATGTCATCTTCCTGTGTAATCTCTCCAAGCATGTCTGGGAAAGGAGAGGCTAGTTCTGTTTTCAGGTGACCAATTCTGTGTCCTCTTTCTCCCTCCTGCTGTTTCTAGGTCCAACTTAATGCCGGCCAGCTGCAGTATATCCGCTTAGCTCAGCCTGTGTCTGGAACTCAGGTAGTCCAGGGCCAGATCCAGACGCTTGCAGCCAACACGCAGCAGGTATCAGCTGACCTCCTGGATTTCTTGAGAAGAGCTGTTAAAATACCTGTGACCCTTTGAGAAAGGAATTGATTTCTCCAGATACAACCACTGAAACCGGGATGGTGGGAGGAGTTCTGATCTTGTATTTCTGCTGAGTACTCCCCCCCCCCTGCTTTTTTTTTAAAAAAAGAAATCCTCAACCATTTGGAGAAGTTGTATTAACCCTGCTCCTTTGCATGTGGAATGGGACAAAATCTATGACTCAGAACTATTGTCATAAATCTGCCAGACATAAGGCCTTTTATGTTTGCTTGGCTGTGAAAAATATAAATCATGTTTTGTTTGGTAAACACCCTGTTTCAGGGGCATCTCTTGTGGAATGTCAGAGAAGGTGGATGCAGCTACATCTTGACTTTTTTGACACCCCTCCTCCACTTGGACATCACCATTCTCATTAAATGTCTTGTGTTGGTTAAAAATGAAATAACACTTTAAAAACACTTCAGTATGGTAAAAGGCCTGGTGTTTGGAGGCTGGAATCCAAAATCTCTTTCTTATTTCAAAACTTTATGCAACTTTCAGCAAATTTATTGAAACTCTGTTCCTTCCACCACCACCCCTCCCAGGCCTTTGTTGTCCGTCAGCTTTTCTGTTTGAGCCACCTGCCAGCCTTCCTGTTGCCATTCTTTGTGTTCAGGCGCCGTATCTAATTTCCCCTGCTTTGCAAAACCTTTTTTAGTAACTGCTAAATGTATTCATTAAAAGCAGTACTTTTGTTTAGGTCCTGGCTAAGAGTAGCCTTCACCTTTCGGATTTGATGCTTCATTGTCTGCAGCCTGGGATCTGCCTTGATTAGTATCAAATCGGATTGCTTTTCTCTGTCTGTCTTCCCTTTCCTCTTAGCTTTTCCTAACACATACCTCTCTTTTCTCAAGAAGGTTTTGTGTCCTGGTTGCGCAGTTTCTATTGTCATAGACTTTCAGACTTTGCTTATGGAAGGCCATTTATTTGGAAAAGTTCACAGCTATATCTGCAAATAGACTTCTTGCTCAACAGACTATCTAAATGGCTTGTGTATTGCTTCCAATTGCAACAGCAAAAAGAACACTAATGGTCCAACACACACACACACACACACACACACACACACTCGTATCCTTTTATCCCCAACTATGTGGGGAATGTTACTTTTGCCAGGGTCTTGAACCTCCTTTGAAGGGATATTTATTTCTATTGGTAGGCAAATTTGTTTGGGAAATAAATAATGAAAACCACAAATTGAAAGGGGTTCGCAGGAAAAAGAGCAGACCAGAGATTCAAGGCGTCTCTTATATTTCGCAGTTCTTCTTTTGCATTTATTTTAAACACTGATTCCCTCTTGATTAGAGGTGCAAATGTCATCCATGTATGTCTTTCCAGATTGCGCAGACAGACGTTCAACAGGGGCAGCAGCAATTCAGCCAGTTTACCGATGGACAGGTATAATATGTCTTTGCAATTGGGGCTGGGTGAAGGGGTGATTGCTTGAAGCAGCTTGGCATGGTCAATTTCTCCTGAAGGAAGCCAGTTTTGTGGGAATGTTGTTGACCTAATAGGAAGAAGCCAGAGACATTGTTCTGTGGATTATATAATATTTGCCCTATCAGTTTGTTCTGCTAATTGAGAACTAGCTTGGAGTAGAGATGGCCAAATGACTGATTAAAGGAAAAACACAATTACTTTTGTTTCTCTTTGGAATCTGCTTTGGTTTTGGGCTTTACCGATTACATAGGTTTGTTGTTATAGAAATAGCTGGTTTATACTATTATGTAAAAGTAAAAAGTTGAGGTTTGATTGTCATTATCATAATCTACTGCAGGGAGTAGAGAAAACTAGCTTAGAGTTTCATGCTTCGGATGTTCCCTGGCAGTTCAGGGACTCTGATTAAAGTTGTGAGTTTTTCCCAGTCGAGGACTATTATAGAAGAAAGTGTTTGTAGGTATCACTATAGCAGTGTGTAAATGAATTTGAGGGTGCAGTGCACGCCATGCCTTAAAAGGATACACCAGAAACAGTTTCACAAGCTTCTCTTTGCTTCTTCCCTTCCAGCAACTCTACCAGATCCAACAAGTTACTATGCCTGCTGGTCAAGATATCACCCAACCCATGTTCATCCAGTCTACCAATCAGACAACAGATGGACAGGCGCCACAGGTCACGGGAGACTGATCAGCTCCAGCCGGAAGCTTTCCTGATGTGGTGGAATTCATAGCCACTTGATTCATGTTCCCACTGATCAAGTCCGGAAGCAGTCTTTAACTAGTCCATTCCCTCCCCACCATGTGTCTTCATTGATAAAAAGATGTCAAGGGTTGTGTTCAGCATTACATCAACTGCTTATGTTGGCTGGGAGGAGAGGATACCACAGGAACTGACTACAATGCAATATATGTATTTCTTCTTTTAAAAATTTTGAATTCCTCAATAGTTCCAGTTTGACCATTTTATAGAGGGCTCTGCAGGCATGCAAGGCCTTCTCATTTCTCCATGGTCTGGGATCTTTTCTTTGTCCTTTCTGTTCTCCCGTCCATTACATTTGAAATCAGAAGATCTTTATCCTGTTTCACACCTGATCTCACATATCACATTGTTGTCATTAAATCTGAAAGTATGTTAGTGTGTACATGTATACATACAGTGTGTGTGTGTGTGTGTGTGTGTGTGTTTGAGAGAGAGAGAGAGGGGGAGAATGGGCAGAGGGATTCCTCTTTTTTTAAAATGTCCCAAATCCAAGTGCTGCTACCTGCAGCTCCCAAGTATGAAAAAAAAAAAAAAAAAACAGGAAAAACCCAGCTTTTCCTTCATGAACCTATTTTTGAAACACATTAAATTTGGCCTCAAACTATTTTGGAATGACTTAAGGGGATTTGGACATGCAAGTGCAATTTATTGGGTAATGATATAAAATTCAGCCGATGCATGTTTTTTAAAAAAATGCATGAAATGCAATAAACCCTTTTTTCTATAATATTCTATACTATGTGTCTTTCTCACCTCAGCTCATCAATTGATCCTGATCCAGAACAAGTTCTGCTTTGCCAGATTTAGACTTGCCAAAATGCTTCAGAACCTGCCCAAATTCTATGGATTGATATTTTTTAAGTTGGTGCTAAATTAGAAGCTTAGATCAGTCCATTGGCCAATGGGTAAACCTCTACCTCATTTTTATTTCCCATTTCTTTGTTACTTAACTTTGGGCTACTACCGGCTGATACTTTGTTGCATTGCAAGTTCTCCATTAGGAAAGAACAATAGAAATCAATCATTTTTTGGGGGGGTGCATAAAAAGGGAGAATCCTTCAAAATAGCTCTCAATGCCTATAGGAATAATGATGGCAACTCTCTGGAGGCTAGTTTTTCATTTCATCTCCAGCCATTTAATTAAAATTACTTTAAAACGAGTAAATAAATTTGGGTGTGGGGTGTGTGTGGTTCTTAACAGAGGATGTTATGAATCCAAGGATACCGTAGTGCACAGCTTCTCCTTCCTTTGGTAGGGGTAGGACAGTTGTAGCTTTAAATGAGGTTGGGTTACCGTTAGAGTTCTTCTTCTCACTGTGGCCTTTTCCTGAGGAAACACCATGATGAGCAGGAGAGGAAGAAAGTGAGAGGAATTTCCTACGCAGACATTTTTTTGGAGGCATCTGGTATGTCTTGAGGGAGCTACTCCAAGAATACAGCGAAATTGCTGCGCTTGAGTAATGTTGAAAGCTACCCAGCAGATGAGGTCTGCTGTTTGCTCTTTCCATCCCCTAACAGATTAAGTGGGGCAAAACAAGGAGGCAATTTGTGATTAACTCCAGGCATTGCATTGTGATTCTGATTCAGGTTTAGCATATGAACTCAGCTTAGCTGTCCCTTGTACATACATTGTGGTTAAGATGCAAGGTGCAACTCTCATCATAAACCAAGAGAATTAGCTCCAAACCAGTGACCATTTAATTGGGAGTCAGTCCCATTGGATTCTGGATGGGGTAGATCTGATTTAGCATTTCCCTGTAAAAGTTTTAACACCCCCACTATCTCCCAGAAGCCTTTGCTATACCTAATCAACATCTTGCATATGTTCAAAACACTCTCGGCACAATTCTGGTGAATCAAGCAACAGGTCCCCAGTTGTGTTTGGCTAGTGTAATATACAGGATGAGGCCAGAGGGGTAAATTCTTTCAGAAATAATCTTGTGAGCACCACCAGAGGGCAGTAGATTCTCTATTCTAGATCTGTTTTTTTTTTTTTTTTTTTTGTTTCTTAGTAAGGTCTTTGCTGATCTGGTTTGTGTAACAGTCAAACTTTGTCAGGCCAATGCACAAGTTAGCAGTGGTGGATGAGCAGCTCTTTCAATAAATATGTTTCGTGCTTGCTGATCACAGGAAATTGGATTTTTAATTTTTTTTTTTTTGCTGTGATCTTCTCTTGACTTTTTTTTTAATTGGTACTTGGAATGCAAGGGCTGGCGAAAAGTCTCTCTGGATGGCCTTTCCCATCAGTTCAGAAGACATGCGTAGGAGGGCCCAGAGTGGTTCTCTAGTAGCTTTACCTCCCCCACCCCAACTCTGCTGTAGTTAATAAGACAAATTCATAAGGAGAAATGTATGGGCTTGAAAGGAACTTCTACGTAAGGAAAACAAGATTGACTAATTCTGAAAGTGTAGGGAGCTGAGCCATTTTTAATATTCCTAGCTGTGTTGGAGAGAATTATTAAGAAGGATTAGAAGAATGGAATGGAGTAGGGAATGGGAACAGGAACCAGGAATAGGTGTAATAGAATAGAATCAAGATCAAGGGAGGGACTAATACCACTTTAGTAAGGCCTTAGTAAGACCACAACTAGTCTATTACATCCAGTTTTGGTCACACATTATAAAAAAGATGAGACTAGAAAGAATACAGAGAAGATCAACCAGGATGATGAGCGGACTGGAGGCTAAAGCATATGAAGAACGGTTATAGGAACTGCGCATGGCTAGTGAAGAGAAGGACCAGGGGAGATATGATGGCAGTCTTCCAATATTTGAGGGGCTGCCACAGAGAGGAGGGGGTCAAGCTATTTTCCAAAGCACTGAAGGCCAGACAAGGAATAATGGATGGAGAGATTCAATCTGGAAATAAGGAGAAAGTTTCTGACAGTGAGAACAATCAACCCATGGAACAGAAGTTGCTTTAGGAAGTTGTGGGAGCATCATCACTGGAAGCTTCCAAGAAGAGACTGGATTGCCATCTGTCAAAAATGATGTAGGGTCTGCTTGGGTGGGGGGATGGACTAAATGACCTACAAGGTCCCTTCCAACTCTCTTAATCTGTAAAAATCTGTAAAAAGCTTCCAAGATCCCTTCCAATTTTTATTCTGTTAATTCATAGAGGTACCCTGGAGCCAGCATAATGAGAGAAGTAATTCATGTGGCTGGGAAACAGCACAACCACCAGATTTAACCAAATCCTGAATTTGAGTTGAAAGCTAACTGATGCAGAATAAATGGTCACAATTATCATGAGAATATGGACTTCAGACATGGGTTTTGTACCTTGGCTCAACTGTAAATGTGGCTTAAAAACCAGTGGTTAAATTCATATATTGCAAGATTGGTGAAGCAAGAGCAAACCATCCACATCATACATTAGTTCAACATTTGCAGGTGTCTTCTGTGTTTTTTTTCATTAATGAATGTAGACTAGATTATAAAGATTGCCTGAATGTTTGGTTGCAGAATAAATCAATGTAGAAAGCAAGAAAGGAACACACAGCAATATGAACATTTGTGGGTTTTTGGATCAAGAAGCATACACCTGACTTCTGTAGTGAAAATGGTAACACAGCAGCTTTGGTCATTTGAACTCTGGCTAAATTGACTCTTTCTCTGGAGTGTATCAACTAAAACCACACTGAAACATTTTTAAAAATTTGAATTCAGACCCAGGGATAATAGCAAATTCCTCAATGCCTCATTCAACCACCAGGTTTTGGATAGAGATAGTCTTGGACAGAAGGAAGGGTCAAGCAGGGAATCAGCCTGGAATTCTTACGTATAGGCATGAGAACAAGGTTCAATTCCCCTTGAATGCCACTGAATCTTATTTAGTCTTTCCCAGGGGCAAACTGCCAGTTTGAGAAGATTGCTGTGAAATATGCATTGAACAATAAAATAGCTAGTTTAATTGTACTGACACTAGATCAGTTAAAAATCAAGAAGAGGCAGGGGCAAAACAATTGTTTGGTTGACTAAGAATATCAGAATAGCCCTTTAGCTTCTAGCCAGTCCTTGTCTCTCATGTGGCCCACCTGATGTAGCTAGAAGTCCACAAAAAGAGTTCAAGGGATTAATAAATTAAGAACAATTATAAAATGTGAAAACTAACTAAAAGCCAATAAATAAATAACTATTCAATAGATCTGTAACCGATTTTGGAAGCTACATGAGCTACACACTTCCTCAGGAAGTCTGTATTATGCATCAGTATAATGGGTGAATGCAACTGCTGCCTACATGGGAGACAAAAAGGATATTTAGTAGAGAAGTAGTGTCGTCTATGCCATTAGAGTCTCTTCTGAAAGAATAAGGATCGTTAAGAATAAGAACTCAACATAAAAAGCCTAATAATATTGACTGCATACCAGCGGCAAAAGTCTTTCCTGATCAAGCTAGCAAAATTACAACGATAGGATTCCCCCTTGCCCCTAATTTCATTTTTGTCATGATTTTCCCTGCAAGTCCAAAGCAGGATTGGGCTTCCTTAACACCTGGGTGGGCTGCCATCAACAAATGTCAGGGTGCTCAACTAGATTGGAAGTTGGAAAATGAACTATGCGTGAAGTAAGAGCAAAATCTTTCCTTATTGCTTCGAAGAAAAGAGGGAGATGGCTGGTAACTATGAATGGGTTTTCTTTTTCTTTTTTTTTTCAGATTACAAAATGGATTTATTTAATTCAGGCTAATACACATTTATTGTCTATTTATTAAATTCATTTGCCCTCCATCTTGGCACAAGCAACTTTTACTGCTTCCGGTAGCTCTTAAGAGACTTTTGATGATCAGTTCCAAACGAAGATTTTTTACAGTTTGATGTGGGATGAAATGTGGGAAGAAGGAGGCTTTGTAAAAAAAAAATATTAGAGAAGATGTTAAATCACTGAAATGGTTTATGCTGGTATGTCTGGTGAAGTCTTCTTTTCATTCTTTTTGCTATTTCTTTGTATCCCTACTTTCTATTTTTTCTTAGCTTGTTTCAAATTTTTATCTTCGTAATTATAAACTTTAATCAAATTATAGGTAGTCCTCAGATTACTAACATTCTTTTAACAATATCAATTTATTATCTGTCCTCCAGTTATGACCATCACACCACCTCTTGGTCACCTGATTACAACTGGACACATGGCATCCAGCTTGCACTTACAACAGTTGCAGTGTTTTATGGCCACATTTTCGCAACATTCCCATCTGGCTTCCCACCAGAAAAGTCAATTGGGGAAGCAAGATTTGCTTAATGATGATGTGATTCATTAAACAACCACAGTAAAATTGACCTAAAATCAGGTCCAGTCATGATGAATCATTTAACAACCACATCACTTGGTCACTTAGCAAGCAAAATTCCAGCAGGCATTGTGGTCATCAGCTGAGAACTATCTGTATTATTAACAAAATAACAGCCTGATTTTAAGGAAGATTTCACTTGGAGCATAGAGCCTGGGCTTGGGCTTTCAAAGCCCACCTGGCCTTCATAGTTTACCTCAAGAATCAGACCTGGCTCTCTGTCAGATTCCTCTTCTTCCACATCTAGATCAAACTTTAAACCCCCAAAATGAAGCCACCATCTTTGGTCCCAAATAAGTCATTATTGATACATGTTTCTGGTAGTAGCTGACATATCAGTAGTTGGGTCGGGCACTGTGTCTCTCTACATTTGCATGGCGTGTTGTTATTCTCTAAGAGCCTCCACTTGAACATATTAGTTTTAGACTTATGCACTCCAACTCTCAACTTATTTAGAGTCCTCCAGGTAGTATAAGGGAGGCCACATCCTTCAGCCATATTCTCCTTTAATGTTATTCCTTGCTCGATTATCTCCTTCTTCCACCTTTTAATTCAATTTTGTTTTTGTGTACCCACAAGAATGTTCTTTCCATAAAACTGCTCCTAGATCTGAGTTGACTGGCTTAGGGCATATATCCATTCAGAGACATTATCTTTCTCTTGTTTAGTTCTCATTCTGCTGCTACTTCTGTCCTGACCTTAGGTGGGGCAATGCCAGTAATATATTGTATTTTCTCAGTTGGTGTAAGTTTGAGATATACTCCCCCAGATATACTGCTGATACTATTACAAACTCTTACAAACGTACTCTAAATTCCTACAAGTTTTTTTTTCCTTCACTCAAATCCACCCCCTATTATTGGAGCAAACAACAGCAGCAACCATATTAGGTGTCTCTTTTGTTTTTCCCCCCATTCGTTGCCAATTCCCTTTCCCATTTCCAGAAGAGAAAGGTTATATATGCTCTGGACAACATATCCCCCTGCTTTAAATAGCTTTGGCAGCCATTCCTTTTCCCTAAGGGATGCTAGGAATTGTAAGTTGGAAGGGAAGAAGCAAAAAACCAGGAGCACAAAATGGCAATGCAAAGTATTAAGGGAAGATTTTCTACTTTTAAAGCAACAATGTTTTGAAATCTCACCAAGGAAGCAACCGTCATTTTTCAGGGAGAAACCACTTATGATGGCTTCATGCATGCATCAAGGCAGGGTTTTTGGGGGGCAGAAGCAGGTTGCCACTTCTTTCCTCTAGGATCCAGGTTTGATTTCCCAGCTGGGAGGTTTCCTGGTTGTCTCCTATATGAGCCCTGGCCAGATCTGGTTCTATTTGGCTTCTGAGCAGAGACAAGATTGGCCTCGGGTTTGCTGGCTGGAATCTTACCTTTGAGCTCTTTGAACTGGCAGGCTTTCTCATATCAACCAAATCATGATGTTTGGTTTGGCTTTGCTGGTTGTGTGAATCTACACCTTATACTTTGACGTGGATTAAAGTGATGTAAAAACCGAGCAAGGAGGAGGAGGAGGAAGACGACTGGACGACAGCTTACCATGTTGTATGAATGTATCTGCACTGCACTGCACTGCAAACAGAGACATGTGTGACATGTTATTAAAAAAAAACAGGATTAAGTTTGTTTGTTTTTGGCTTGGATGCTGCATGAACTTGAGAGTTTATCTAGACCAACTTGTGGACTTCCACATAAATATGAACAGTCCCATTTATGGACCATTTCCCTGTTAGGAATTCCTATGGGCTATTTTCTTTTTAGCTCTGAGTAGATGCACTCAATAAAATTTCACATGGACACAATTGCTAACTCTCTTATCAACACAATTTGTAGATACGAAAGATACTTCATTCTTTCTTTCATTTTCACTTTTCTCTCTCAAAAGAATGGCTGTCAAAGGAGGAAAGTAAAGATGAGGAGCAAGTAAGACAAGCATGAAGTGACAATATTTACTCCTGAGGTAAGCCTGAAGCTTTGATAGGTGACCATCATTCTCCATTCTCCGTGGGCTAGCATTTAAAAAGAGCAACCCCACCAAGAACTAACAACTATAAACAGAGCTTGACTCTTACACTATGATAACTGATCCTAAAGTCTCTGGATCATGAATGGTCCCTTTCCTCTTTCTAAAATAGAAAGTGCCAGACTGCATTTTGGGTAAAAGACCAAGATAAAAACAACCAAGTGGTTGGCAAGTGGGAAGACTGGACTTGGAACAAATGAAAACAAATGGGATGAAAAAACATTGGAGAACTGGCAATAAGAGTACAGGAAATAAATGCTTTTTCTACTCTGCCCTGGGAATCCTGGGTCCAATTCTGGACAATACAATTGAAAATGGAGGATCAGCATGTTCATAGGATACAGCCGTGATGGTGACGAATCTAGAAATGAAGACCTAATAGGAACAGATAAAGGATCTGGATATGTCTACCTTTAGGAGAGATGACAGCAATCTTCAAATATCTGAAAGAGTTGCAAATAGAAGTTGTTTTTTTCTCTGTTGTCTCACAGGGGAGAACTAGAACCAATCCATTACAGTTTCATGAAAAAGATGCAGGCTAAACATTCAGAGAAATTTCCTGACTGTACATGCTATCAGCCAGTGAAATAAACCGTCATGCAAAGTGGTGACATTTCTCTATCTGGAGGTCTTCAGATGGAAACTGGACAATCATCTCTTTGAGATAATCTAATCAATTGAGCAGTTTGAATCAATGATCTTTAAAACCTCTTCCAGCTCTTGGATTCTATAATTCTATTAACTGTGCATAACATTTTGGGTGAGAGTAAGAGAACCATTGATGCAATGTGAACAGGGTCACATCACAAACATTGGTGGGGGCCAATATTTCAGAGTTTTTTTTTTCTTGGGTTTGGGACGAAAGTTTGAATTTTGTCTTTAACACTGGTGAAACCATAATATAGGGATTGTATCTTAAAGTGATAAAAAGCTGAACTAGCAATTTTCAGCAATCATGGCCAGGAAGAGGCCCAAGAAAGACAGTTGGCCATGTTTCAGTTCTGAAGCCTCAAAGTGCCCTACTTTAAAACAGGTTGTCTTTTCAGATGATGAGAAAATTATCAGATGATTCTCCTACCAGAAGACCATTTAACTAGCTGGCTGGTGAAAAGCTGGCTTCTTGGCCATCCACTTTTGGATGAACCCTGTGATCTTTCTCCTTTATTTCAGCAGAGGGCACTCTTTGCATGATGATGTTGCCACTCTGTTAACTAAATGGCCTGTTTCCAAAGGAATCACACACTGATCTCCCCCACCTCCCCATGGAATTTAGCTTGGAGGATCAAGGTCACATCTTTTCCCATCTGGGTATTAGGTTGGTAAACTGCCTCTTCACAAACTCAACATTTTTGCCCTTGGAACTTCTACTTGCTTTATTGTTGAACATGGAGGCTGGAGGGATGACAGGGAGAAGTCTTATCTTCCATACCTTCCTCTCATAGTCCCTTACAGATGTTGCCTCTAATTTCTGTACCTAACTGGAGACCTTATTTTGTATTCATAAACTAAACTTAACCAACCTGTATCCAGAAAGCCAGACTATTCACCTTAGAGTTTGAGAGACCTCTGGAGAAATGTTTTATCACAGAAGGAACCCAGTTCCTGGACTTAAAAGGTCCTAAAGGATGGTCATTTTTAGGTATTTAGATTTGGAGCTAGAGATGTCTTAAATCAGGGAATGACCAACCTAGACAACTCTAAGACCTGTGGATTCCAACTTCCAGAATTCCCCAGTCAGCATGTTAGGCTGAGGGATTATGGGAGTTGGAAGTCCATAGGTCTTAAAGTTGTCTAGGTTGGACATACCTGCCTTAGACATTCTGAACTTTCTGTTCTGCATCCAATTCCTAGGCAAAGGGAAACCTAAGGGAAATGCGGAGAGATTTAAATCCGAAATGGAAACATATCCATCTTAAGAGGACAGGTGAATGCATGCAAATCCCTGGAGAACAAATGACACCACCTGTCAGTAACATGTTGCACATGACTTGTTTAATCTATTCAGGATGAGTGAAAGTTCAAGCTCAGCAGATAAGGCCCTAAAGAGGAATGGACCTCTTCATGAATAAAGATCTACTCAATTGCAGAATCCTACTTCTGAGGAGCAACTGTCTCCAAGTGATTGGGATTACGTGCAACTGGGACCTAGTTAAGAATCTTATAAATCCTTATTGTTGTGCATGCAGTACTTGCATCCTACTTGTTGATAACAAAAGGGCATTCCTGGGTTTACGGTGTTTTCCTTAGAGGTGTCCCTGGGATTTCTTTGCCTGTGATGAATCAGGGCGTGGCACAAAGGCAACACAGTCAGATAATCAATAAAAGTCCCTTCAATAGCTCCAACTTTAGGTTACCTTCTGGCTGGAGAAAAACTCTCCCAGGAACAGCCTTTGACTATAACGAATCAAGTCCAAAACATGGTCAACACAAACTGTAATTATAAGTCCACTCAAGCCAAAATGAGGTAATTATTTTGGCAGGGCAGGAGCAAGAATTCCAGATGTGCAGGCACAGTAAAACTCATATGGTTGGGAAGATGCCAGGAACACAGATAAGCAAAGACACAGGATAATGTCATGCTTGCTCCCAGCAGCTGCCACAGTCAGCGTTCAGTTCTTTTATACTTTCATTCCCAGCTGTGGCTAATGAAGGAAATCAGGGCCCTTTCCTCCCCTGTAAGCCATGCAAACCACATTGCTTTCTTCTCCATTCCTCCCTGCATGTTCTAGGATGAAGAGGGGGTGGGCCTGGGTCTTTCTATGAACTCCCTCTCCCTTGTTCCATCTCTTTCCTGCTCTGCCCAGCCAGACTTTGCCCTTCCTCAGCCTCCTCCACAGCCAATGGAGCCATACTCCCACTCCTGCCAGCTGTTTGTCTTCCTCCTTGGATTCAGACTCTGATGGGGCATGACACGCTGCCTTTCACTAGATTGGAGCCCTTCTGACTGATTCCTGGGAGGCTCTGTGAAACAGTGGGCTTGACTCTTCTGCAAAAAAACAAAAACAAACCTAGAGAGGTTAATAGATGCTCTATCTCAACTAGAGCTAAATATCCATGATTGAATATGAATAAGAAGTGCATAGCTTGGTTTTCCGGTTCCGCGTGGCTTCGGGGCAGCAGGAATTCGCGACAGCTCGCGATTCCTGCTGTGCTAGCCGTCGAGGTACCCCCGATCCAGATGGGTCAGGGGGATATGGCTGCCCTGTAGGGACAGCTGAAGAGAGAGGGGAGTCGGATAGGGAGGTGGGGGTGTCACAGACCCCCCCCTTCTCCGGAAAAACCCCTTTTTCCCAAGGCGGTGGAGCGGCGGTCAGCAATGGCCGCCACGAAGAAGCCAGCAACCGGGTAAGATTGTGCTGGAGGAAACGTGAAGAGTGAAAGTTTTGTCTGAGCCGGGTCAAGTAACATCTTTTAAATTGCCTGGAACTGAGCTGTTTGAATTGCTGGAGGATACATTGTATCCCTAAGAAGAGCGAAAAGCGGCGGAGAAGCTGTTAAAGGGAACTTTTTTTTTTCTTTACTCTCCCACCCCATGGAAACAGCAGAAATATTTGGATATATTGGACATTGAAAGTGAATTGCTTTGAGAGTTGAAGCTAAGAGACAAAAGGATTCTTGGACATTGAAAAATTTAAGAAATTGGAAAACCCTTGTTGGAGGTATGGATTTCTGATTATTTAAAATTGACATTGCAAGTGGGAAGGGAGAGGAAAAAAAAATTGGAGCAGAAGCTGAAAAAGGAGGAGATTGCCTAGAATCCCAAAGGAAGATATATGGTAATTGGACCTCTTTGATTAAAAATTAACCCCAGAAAGAGAAAGAGAAGAAGGAAGAAAAGCATTAACTTTTGGAACTTTTTTTTAAATTGTTTTTGATTGTCTTTGATTAAAAATACTTGTGGTTGTTTTGGAAAAAGTTTCCCTTTTCATAATGGCATCGTTTGTGGATGAACTAGAGATTGAATATCAAAAATATAAAAAAGAAGATACTTTGGGCACTTTGTTTCAATTCTTAGAAATGGCGTTATGTACTTATGAAAAGTTGATTACGCAGCAGAAGGACTGGGACAAGGAAGAAGAGGAAGAAGAAGCCATCTTTGATGAACAATGGGTCCCTTCCGGAGAGGAGGAGAAAAAGGATAAGAAAAAGGGGATTTTAAGAATTATAAAAACAACCAAAAGAGAGAAAAATGAGCGAAAAGGTGGAGGCAAGGTTAGAAAGCAAAGGAAAAGGAGCAAGAAAAGCGAGGAGAAAAAGCAAAGGGGTATAGAGGGCAAGGAGAAGTATAAGCAAGAGAGAAAGGGGGGGAGGAGAAGCCTTAATGGGGGGAAGCAAGACCTAAAGAAAAAAAGTTTATTTAGAGACAATGGGTGAATTTAATTTAGGATAAAAGAGGGATTCTGGAGGGTACATAAGTTTGTGTTTTTATATGTGTATTTAGAGTATAAAATTCATTATGTAATCTTAGAATCTATTAAACAGAATCCCAAGAAAAATTGCTATACGAAGTATTTTTAAGTTAGGGTAATGAGTTATAGACGTTACTCCAATTGATGTATAGGAGAAGTATAGTAAAAGAAAAAGGATGAATGGATAATTGGAAATAGAACAGACAAAGAATGTTGTTGAAAATGGTAATAAGATATGGAAGGATATATATGCTTTTTTTTTTTTTGGATTTTGTATATTGATAAAAGGCAATAAAATTTTAATTAATAAGAAATAATTTGGATGAAAAGGAGAAGTAGGGATAAGATATGAAGTTAATACTATGTGAAGTATTGATACTATAATTTGGAATTGTTATGCCTTATTGGTCTTTTATTATTATTTTTTCCTAGAAAAGAATTTATAAGCTGTTATGCCTTGATTCTTTGTGCATTGTTTTTATAAAACTGATAAAAATGGTTTTTATATATATATAAAAAAGAAAATGATAATAAGATATGGAAGGATATATGGGACGAATATGATGTTTGAATTTGTGTCTGTGTGAAGAGTTTTAACCCGGGAACAGACAATCTTCAGAAAAGATCTTTTAGTTTTGTTTATGTTTTGTGTTTTGTATGTTTGTGTATTGTGTTTTTTGTAAAACTAATAAAATTTGTTTTTTATAAAAAAAAAAAAAAAGAATCAATAAAACCTTGGAGGAATGTTAGATGAGAATAATTGTAAACAAGCCAGAAAGAAATGAATATGATGACTATAAAATTGATAAATATAGAAAAGAAATGAAATTGAATAAGAGTAAAGAGAAATAATGAGAAATTTGCTGAAAGATATTTATGTGTCCATATGGAAATGGGATAAATTAGAATTATGTTGTATAAAAATGTTTTATTCGACCTGTAAAAATTTATAATGTTAAGAGGTTTTATGTACTTAATGGTTAATGATGTGTTGTTTGTCTTTAAAATTAATAAAATTTGTTTCAAAAGAAGTGCATAGCTTGAATTCTGGAGAATTCAAGATATGCTTATTTCATAATTGAACACCATGGGTCCCTGTACTCTGAGGTGAGCCTTCAGGCTTCTTCAGTTGACCAAACTCTTGGTGGCTGCAGGAGCTCAAAATACAGGAATTTTGATTTACAAGGGGTTTCTTGTAAAATTAATTTCTGGGCTAAGTGTTGGTACTTAACATTTGAGTGATATTCCCAGCCTAAAAATTGAGGTGAACATATTTCATGTAATTAGTCTGTGGACTTGGAGGAGGGGAAATAATTGTTTTAACTTACCAGTCTTTTTTTGTCTTGCTGTTGATTGAATGGATTAATAAAGAACATATATTACATATGTGTTATTTGAAAATCTGAGTAACAAGTTTCCTTTGTTATATAGTCCATCTATGTTTTATTTCATGTGTACAAGTTCATTTTCCCGAGAAAGGAGTCATTGTGTTTGGCTAGGTTTTTAAAAGAGCCCATGACAAAAGAAAGCCAATAATTCCCGATCTACGAAAGGGAAACCTCTCTGCACAAGAATAAAAGAATCAATCATGCCACAAACTCTGGGATAAAATGGCACTATGGAGCTTTCCAAGGTTCTGTAAGTCTAGCTTGATAAAGGTCCCAGTAACATTTATTTAACCTCACCAATATCTCTTTTAGTTGAGACACCAGGTTGATTAGCTATGGCTGGTTTTGATCCACCACAACTCATAAGGGGACAGGAGAGTTAGAAATTCCACTAGGGGTGGGGGGCAGTGTGACATAATAGTTTAGGAGATGAATGAGATCTAGGAGACCATGGTTCTAATCCACTTGGATCTCATGATGCTGCTTTTAGAAAAGGATTATATAGAGAGCTCTTGAAGAGAGAATATAATCTAGTAAATAAAAAAAGTAGAGGTTGTGTTTGTACAATATAGTTAACCAGGTCAATACATGACCTAGCAGATGAATTTGCAAAACATGTGGAATGGGGTTACTTTATTTCTGCTTTGCTTTTCTGTGCTTTATAGAGTTTTGTCTTTAAAGTGATTAAAGGATTAAACTACAAGCAAGAAGACTTGAGCTGTAGTCCTGCCTTTGCCAAGTACATTCAGAACCAGTGTGGGATTCAATTTTTTTTTTACTACCGGTTCTGTGCAAGTGGCTTGGTGGGTGTGGCATGGCTTGGTAGGTGTGGCAGGGGAAGGATACCGCAAAAGCCCATTCTCTCCCCACCCCACTAACCTGCTTTCCAGCTCCGTTCTCCTGTGCAGGGCAACAAAAGAAGAATGGAAAATAGATGGGGGCGGGGTGGGATTGGCTGGTTCTCTGAACTACTCAAAATTTCTACTACCAGTTCTCCAGAGCTGATCAGAACCTGCTGAATACCATCTCTGATCAGAACCATTTGTAAGGTTACAGCACACAAGAATCTCGTCAACTAAAGTTCAACATTAAATTGGCACCAGATAAGGGTCAATGTAATTCAGGAGAGGTTGGACTTGAAGCATATGTGGGAATGCAATGATTCTAAACTGATGATGTGCTTAACTTCATCCCCCAGCTCTACCTGTTCTTCTCTTACAGTTTAGTCAGAAGCTGATTGGTTGACTTGGGTCAATCCCTCTCTCCCAACCATAATGTTAGGAAGAAGACAACACCAAGCCACTTCTGAAAATTTTGTCATGGACTTGTTCAAGAAGTTTACAAGAGTCCTGAAGGCACAATATCAAGTTGGGTTGAATCAGGTCTTAGGATTTTTGATGATTTGATATGTGGAGTCACCAATAAAACAACCAAGCTCAGACAACACCAAGGACCCCACAGTTTAATCCTGAACTACAAATATTTTCTTCTAGTGATCTGATATATAGAACAAATCTGGAAGATACATTAATTTGATAGCTAAGCTAAAAGTGTTGTCTGAAGGTGTCTTGTGGTTTAAGATGGAGTTCCTATATACTTCAGCTACTTGGTTTTATATTAAGAGAAAGCAATAGCCGGGTTTTCAAGATATGTTCTGTTAACAGAACCATGTCTACTCAACACTGTTTTCTGCAGGGCCTCTAGTATCATTTCTCAATTTTTTAGTTGGGATTTGCACAACAAGCTAAAGTGTGATGGGTTATTTTGGAGGTCAGTGCATCTTGTGCACAGCTAACATAGTCCTGATGGCCAGGGTGTTGCTCTGACTACCCACCAACTTTTAAGTCCAATCAAGAAAGAGGAAGGTGGGTTTCTGCAAAGAACAGTTGCAACCTCAAATATCAGAATATTGGGAAGAACATCTCAGGTTCCATCATGGGCCTATATACTGTTTTTGAAAGCAGAAAGAGTGAATGAAGTAATCAGGAGGATTAATGGAAGAATAAATGGATGTTTGAACAGTCAGAATCATGACCTTCACCCTACCATTTTGGAATAACCCATAGATATTTTGGTTGAAGGCAATGTTGGCAAGTGTGCATGTAAGATACATGCAAATATTAAAATATCAGCTCTGCTTTTCTTGTCATTATGTTCACTTATTTTTTAAATTATCGGGTCAAAGGGTGACGGTTTAAGCAACCAGGTGGACTAGTATTCTGGACTAGCAACACCAAAGAAAAATGGAGGTAGAAAGTTGATCAAAAGTGTCTCCTGGATTCAGGTGTAGGTGGGGAGCAACTTCAGCAGTTTATCTTCTGAAGAATGGATGTTTCTTTTGTGAATAGGCCCTGAGAGGAAATTGTTTTCCATTGGTACTTACAATGTTGTTTTTTTTCCAATTTCCTAAACATGGACATAGCCCTGCAAAAACTGACTTATTGTCAATATAGCAGTCTTCCTCACAAATGTGAATTTGCTAATCACCTTTCTGACTGAAAGTCACATGGATTTAAGGCTGATTTGTTCTCTTTCCTGCTTCATAACATACTCTCTAGGCATTGCCTTCACTGAGGTCTTTTCAATAACATTCAGTGCTCTGAATTAGGATAAAGTTTCCAAGGGCAGATCTTGGAGAATCAATGCAAAACCTGCCAGCTAATGAAATTAAGGCAGGCCCAACCTTGGTATCAGGATCCTAGAGAAACCATTTCTTTGTTTGTAAATTAAGATAAGTTTGGGAGAGCTTTAGTGGCTCATCAACTTGAAGCAAGGCTCTCCTCCCAGATCTTTGCTTTCTGGAGCAATTAATATATTAGAGGCCATTTGCCTCCAAGGGCAGAGATATATAAGACTGACTGGAGAGGGAAGAGAAATAAAAATTGTAAGTATTCTTTAGCTTAAAAACACTGAGAGATGAAACATCTTAATCATTCAGAAGTTGGTCATTAAGGCTTAATGTTTTTGCTTTCAGCATGCATTTAGGTACATATGATGTTAACAAATGCAAATATTATTATATCGACCCTGATTTTCTTGGCATTGCTTTCTTTCTCTGTGGCTTAAGTAACCAGGTCAGAGGGCAGATTCAGAAATCAAGGGCAACCTTGAGCAAATTTTGAGAATTAGTAGCATCAAATACTCTGGGGTGAGGCCCTGTTGTTGTATACTCTCCAGAAAAGGCAAGCATTTAATGATCATCCAGTTGATTGAAGTAACGGTGGATTATTGAATAATGATTTATAATTATTTAAAAGGAAGAAGAACCTGAATTTAAACAAAAATATTTGTAGCTCAGAGAGGCTCAGTGGCTTAAAGGAGAACTCTGGCAGTTTGAGTCCTACTACCATGTGATGGATTAAGCTCCCATCACTTACCACAGCTCCTGCCAACCTAGCAGTTTGAAAGCATGTAAATGCAAGTAAATAAATAGGTACCATTTCAGTGGGAAGGTAACAGTGTTCTGTGTTTCCCTGCACACTTTATGCTGTGATGTGATGCTGACCACATGACTATAGAAACATCTTCAGACAGCACAGCATTAACTCAAGGATTCTACATTTTTCTTTATTGTACTCTGCTGGTGTCTATAGGATAGGATCAAGTAAGTCAAGACGAAGGCCATGAAGGTATGATTGAAGTTCCATTTTAATTTATGCACATTGAACATAAAAATAGGCAGAGCTTTCATCATTGCGGCCACTATTTTGACTTTTACTACACTTTGTGGACAGCCCTCCCTATAGTACCTACAACACCAACTTATTTCACTTCCTACAGATGTGTTTCCTCATTACTCTATTAACTGAATTTGTTGGTGAGAAAAATGGTGACTCCTGTTTAGGAAAGACTACTTAATAGAAAGCTCAAAGTGGATTCTTGAAGATACTGTGCCAGAAATCTATTAAGAGAAATGCCAGGGGATGATTCTCTCAATACGCCATGTCCCTAAGTGAATTAAAATTTGTTTGGTGCTAGAACTGCTGCTTACTACTTTATGGCTGAGGACATTAAAGAGCTGCCCAAGGTGAATCTTCATTTTTAATATGTGAATTTTGATCTGCTTTCCCAGTGGAGCTGCATTTGAGCTCTGGATAATTGATGGTGACTGGAAGCCCCCATAGAATTCGGAAGACTCTCAGAAATTCTGCTGTGCTCACCTGGGCCTTGTTCATATATAAAGACAGTCAAGAGTCTTGCACACTGAATGGAGGTTGGCAATTCAGTCACTTTCTGATGTTTTCTCTTAAGGTAGAAATTATCCTGCACAGTTCCTCAAGAGAAAACAGAGGGTGACTCTCCACCATCCCTTCAGAGTGGGCAGTACTCAAAACATTCAGTCCATTTTTTTTTTAACCAAGAAAGGGCAAAATGTTTACCTTAAGCCTTGGTTTTTATGGCACCCATCCCTCTCCTTTAACCTGCCCCTCAGAAAACCAGGACTACCTTGGCTCTTCACCACTCACTTTTAGAACACTGTGACAAGGCCTGGTGTGACCCTCAAACTGACGGAAGCTGTGGTCCTCAGGTTTAAGATTTATTCATTTTATTTAGAGACCATCCATCTCACTCTCAGACTGATTCTGTGTGTTTGAGAGCTTACAAGGAAGGTTGTGTTTCTCTGTGCACCTCTATGTAGTGTTTATAAGCAAAGATATTCCTCACATCTGGATTAAGAGGATTTGGAGAAATCACTCTTTGTTCTGGTGTGAATTATAGAATCACAGGACTGGAAGGGACTTTGGAGCAGGGGTGGATACGACAGGGTTAACTACCAATTTGGGATTTACAAGCTTCCCTGCACGCCGGGTGCCTGTAAATCATCATCAGCATGTTGTGTGCAGAGACGCAGCCTTAGAAACAGCCCTCTTTTCCTGCTTTTTTAACTGCAGCTGTGCCTTGTTCGGCAGCTGAAGTTAAAAAAATCAGGAAATAAAGATCAGGTAAGAGCCCGGGTGGGCAAAAACATCAGCAGACATAGAACCGATTCTATGTCTGCTGCTCTTCAGAGCTACCGGTTCTACAGAGGTGAACAGAACTGGTAGAGACCCACCCCTGCTTTGGAGGCCTTCTAGTCTAACTTTGGAGGCCTTCTAGTCAAGGCAGGAGATTTTATTGCATTCTAGATAAATGGCTGTCCAATCTTTCCTTGAAAACCTCCAGCAATGGAGTACCCACCATTTTGAGAGAAGAGTTATTCCGTTCGTTAATTGTTCTCTCTATCAGGAAATTTCTCCATAGTGCCAGGTTGGATCCCTCTTTAACAAGCTTCTATCCATTGCTTCTTGTCCTGCCCTCAGGTGCTTACTCAAGAGAGTAAGCCAACCCGCTCATCTCTGTGGCAGCCCCTCAAGTACTGGGAGACAGCAATCATGTCACTTCTAAGCCTTCTCTTTGTTAGGCTAGAGTCATACCTGACTCCTTTAACCATTCTCTTTGGCTCTGTTGCCATATAGAAGTCACTCCAATGCAAAGTTAATTTATGGAATGATTTTTTACAGCTGTTAGAGAGGGTAAGCCACTGAGAAGATATGACTATGCAGTATTTCCCCATCAAAGCTGTGCATAAAGCTGTGCATAAATGCAAAATATGTCAGGGTCCACCAAGGTAAATGAGGGGAAAGTCAGCTTAATTGAGTCAGAATAAGGAGTCTTTTCTTCCTAGTGCTCCCCTTCTCTAATTGCTCAAGGCAGAGGTTGCAGAAGCTTTAGGACATCCTTCCTTCCTTCAACCTGGACTTCAAGGGCCTCTGACTGTTGGCTATGCAGTCTAAAGGATGCTGGGAACCGGAGTCTAGAGGGCACCAGCAGGGGTGGGATTCTACCAGTTCACACCTATTCACTAGAACCGATTGTTAACAGTATAAGATGTTCAGAAAACCAGTTGTTAGAAGAAATTACTGGCCTAATCCTGTAAGGAAGGCAGGAAGGAAACATTCTGGTGTTGCTTACAGAAACTGCCTCTCCCTTGTTACATTCTTGGGAGGACTAGACTTCCTGTCTCGGGAACTTCTCTGAAGTTTTTCCCCCTCCTTTGCTGGTCCTTTGCTTGTGTGGAGTGACCATTCAAAGTTACAATGGCACTGAAGAAAGTGACTTATGACCATTTTTCACACTTAACACTGTTGCAGCATCCCTACAGTCACGAGAGGCCAGGCGAGGAGATGCCTGCCTCAATATGAGTGATATTGAGTTGGCCACGCCCAGCCAGTCACATGACCACCAAGCCATGCCCACCAACTAAGCCATGCCAACAGAACTGGTTGTTAAAAAATTTGAATCCCACCCCTGGGCACCAGGTTAGGGAGAGTTGCTCATGGGTGGAATCTTGGTCTAGGTTACCTGAGGGGACCACCTTTTCCCAAGAGTTTCTACCCATCCAATCAGACTCAACAGATTGTGCATGCTGCAGATCCCATAAGCCAAGCAGTGCCAACCAATGGGAAGTAGAAGAAGGGCTTTTTCTGCTGTAGACCTTGACTTGTGGACAATTCTCCTCTTAGAATGGGCTTCGCCCTGTTGCGTTTTTGCAAAGCTATAAAAACTTGGCGATGCATCCAAGCCTGGGGCTAGGAATGTGTGAAGCATCCTGTTAGTTGGCATTATTATTAGTTAGTTAATCATCATGGCTCATCTTTGTACATATTCATTCTGTTGATGTTTTTATTGTTTTTATGTGTTTGAATTGTTTCAAAACTTTAGAATTGTAAACTTCCCAGAGTCAATTGGTTGAATTGGGTGGATATAGAAATTGAATAAGTGAGTGAGTGAATGAAGAGCCACAATCTCCTGAATTATCAGGAAGGTGAAGAATTACAGGCTAACACACTGGAGGATGCCTAGATAGAAGGGCAGAAACAAAATTTTAATGTTGACTCTCATCCATGGATTTGCAAGTATTTGGAATTCTTGCAATTAGTGGTAGCGACTAATGGATGGCCAACCCAAATAGAAATCTCAGGAGCCCTATCCTCTAGCCAACTTAGCAAAACTTGTGATTGCTGTCCAACCTTTTCAGCCAGACTCTGGTTAGAAAGTTCAATCTTTCCGGTTTAAATTCAGATGTTGTCATTCCTGGAATTAGCCTGAGAAACTGAAATCCAATTTTCTGCATGCTGAGCAAAGACTTGCTCTTGTGTTTTTGTCACATTCAGTTGGCTGGAAAAAAACAACTAAATTTCAACATTTATTTCAAGGGAGGAGAAAAATTCAAGAGATATTCCCATGGGTGGAGTTAGGCATTCTTATTTAGTGAAGATGTGGCCAAGAAAGTATGTGTGTGTGAGAGAGGGGATGGGGGAGGGAGAGGGGGAAGGAAGGAAGAAAGGATTTCACCACATAGTGTTCTTTCTAATGGTTTAGCATTTTTCTGGCTTCCTGATTTCCAATCAAATCCCAAGAGAAGACATGAAGTATCCAGTTGTTCTTTACTCTGCTGAAAGTTAAAACCATCATATTTCCTTCTATTAACTAGAGGGCAAAATGCTCTTTCATGGCTCTGCAAACTGAGAAATACAGTAGAACCTCTGGACACAACCATAATTCATTCCATAACTTTGGTCACAACCTGATTTGGTCCTGACCTGAACCTAATTTCATCATTATTCCCACAATAGGAAATTTGGTGCTTACAAAAAATGGTGCGGAAAGGAAAATTGGACGCAGCCAATTTGATCACTACCTGAGTTCATGACCAGATTCAAAAATTTAATGAATTTTTTAGTTGGAACCTGATTTGGTCATGGTCAGAAGCATTCATGACCAGAGGTTCTACTGTGTGGGTACTGTAGTCAGGGAAACTTCAAACATATTGAAAAATAAGTAATAAAGAACAAAGCCACCCCAACTACCTCTAAAGGAAGTTCAGAAACATCATCAAGGGAAATATGAAAGCAGTAGGTCAGTGTAAGGTTGCTTGGAATTTTCTGAATGAGTTCAGCATCATCCTTGACCAAAAGGATCTGGCAAATAGCAGTCTGAAAGGAGGTAAAATTCAGCTGAGAAATATAGCTGTTTTGCTCTTAGGAACAAGTAGACCAGGTTGTTTTGTCAAGCAGCTTGGAGATGTGTCACTCCAGTCCTTTGACAATGCAAAGCAGTCCTCAAAGAAATGAACAGTCCTAATTCTTGAGCACTTTGACAAGATCTCAATGTCTTTGGAAGGAGAAGAACCTTTTTGAAAAATTCCAAGGCAGATTTCAGAACTGTATTAAAACTACTACACTCTCATTGCATCACGAAGACAGTAGGACTAGGTTCTAGATACAAATACAGATTAACAGAGTTGGAAGGGACCTTGTAGGTCATCTAGTCCAAACCCCTACTCAAGCAGACCCTACACCATTTCCAACAGATAGCAGTCCAAACTCTTTTTGAAAGCTTCCAGTGGTGAAGCTTCTACAACTTCTGAATGCAAGCTGTTCCATTGGTTGGTTACTGTTACTATCAGAAAATTTCTCCTTATTTCCAGGTTGAATCCCTCCTTGTTCAGTTTCAGTGCTTTGCAAAAACAGGTTGACCCTCTCTTCCTTTCTGTGGCAGTCCCTCAAATATTGGAAGACTGCTATCATGTCTCCTCTGGTCCTTCTCTTCCTTAGACGAGCCATGCCCAGTTCCTGCAACTGTTCATTGTATGTTTTAGCCTCCAGTGGTCTCTCCAGTGCTTGGAACCCAAATCTGCTTTGTTTCCAGGGGAAGAAGGCAATCCTTCATTGGCCATTTGGTTTTGTGTCCTGAATCTTATAGGAAGATCCCAATGTTCTCTTGAGGTACCTGCCAGGAACTGTAGTCTGATTCCCCAAAGGATTATGGGCTCCAAGTTCTCAGAACTCCTTGTTCTGATTAGCATAGATCTTGGAAAATCTCCAATAGAGTAAAATATCTGTAGCTCAGGGTTGAGCTGTGGAGTTCCTGGTGCTCTCTGAGCTTGATTGTTTGCTTATTGCGGAGAGTGATTCTTTGAAGTTGTAGGTGCTCCATCACTGGAGATTTTAAAGAAGAGATTGAACAGTCTATTTGTCTGAAATGGTGTAGGGCAGGGGTCTCCAACCTTGGCTCCTGGAAGCCTGGCGGACTTCAACTCCCAGAGTTCCACAGCCAGCTGGCTGTGGAATTCTGGGAGTTGAAGTCCACCAGGCTTCCAGGAGCCAAGGTTGGAGACCCCTGGTGTAGGGTCTCCTGTTTGAGCAACGGGTTTCTAAAGGCTCTGGAGGAGGAGTGAGAGGAGAGCTCTGAGTTTTATCCGGCTAACCAAGATTACAGCAACTGCCAGGGAGGAAGCAGCATGCAGGCTGGCTTCCCAAAACCCATGTCAGATCTGATGGATTGGTTGCTGCCATATTGATTTAGACTCCTTGGCTTCGGACCAAAGCAAAAAGGAACCAAAGACATTCTCGGTTATGAAATTGATCCAACGAGGTTTCTAGGTTCAAAAGAGCCACCAAAAAGGAAAAGACAAGACAGAACAGCTGTCACAGCTCATGAGGGGGCAATGATATATATATGATATATAATGTTGCCAAAGACAAGGCTTCACTGCTTCTAGTCTCCTAAAGTGGTTATCTCCAACCTCGGCAACTTTAAGACTTGTGGATTTCAACTCCCAGAATGCCCCAGCCAGCATGGGAGCTGCAGTCCACAAGTTTTAAACTTGCAAGGTTGGAGACCCTTCTCCTAAAGAGAGGATTGTCTATGGTGACTTCTGAATGAATCTGCCTCAGCCACCAAACAATTGCAGGGCTGCCAACCTTGAGTGATAGTTCGGAGTGAGACACTGCGAGGGAGCGGAGCGACCAAGCCCGAGGGAGCGAAGCGACTGAGGGGGGGATGGTGTGGAAGAGGGGTGTCCCCCCTTCCACGGTAGGGAGCTTTGACAATTTTACATTTTAAATGGTGCAATCTGATGCATACTTTAGTCATGATTTGGACATATACATACATACATACATGCAAGCAGCACCAATGTACTTGAACCGGATTTGTAAGATATTAATAATGCAGTTCACTGACCATCTTGGCCGGAAAGGGTCCACATTCTTGGGCCTCTGCCCATCTGCTCCGTCCCTTTGGGCTGCTCCGGCTCTCCTCCTCCTCCAGGGTCCCTGGCTGAGAGGGGCGTCCCGAGTGCCTGGGATCCGGCCCCTCCAGGCTGCCTCTTCAGGGCCACAGAAGCCTCCCTCACATGGCCCCGGGGGTGGAGGGGGCCTTGCCAGGGTTCCCGGCCTTGGAGCTGGGCAGAAATGGCCCTTCCCAGCCCTCTCCCACCCTCTGGGCCTCCCACCTGCGGAGGGGAGGGGGATCCAGGCTGAGTCTTGGACCCACCAGCCTCACAGTCCAGCTGAAGGGTCGGAAAGGGCCAGGCAGGCAGATGGACACACACACACACACAGAATGGGGGGAGGAGGCTGGTGTCCTTCACTCCCCAAATGCCCCCCTCCCAGTCTGTGCATGGGACCCCCAGCAATGCTGCCATCAGCTGCTCCCCTGCAGGGAAGTCCTGGATTGTCTGGGGGAGGAGAGGAGAGGACAGTGGCCACTCCCCCCCCTTTGCTTGGCATTTGTGGGGAGACCCCTCAAGGCGAGATTCCTTCCTGGGGGCTCCCAAAGAGCATCCAAACGTTCCTGGCATCAAGTGGGGAAAGAAGCCTAAAAAGAGAGAAACTCCTGCACCGGCTGCGATTGGGGCTCGGAGGGGACAGGAACCCCCCCTCCTTGCGAGCCCCCCCGCCCCGCTCCAGCCTGCCCTCTGGCGGGATCCCCTTCCTGGAGAGGCTCCTCCCTACCAGACCCTCTTGCAGCCTCTTGGACCCAGGGGAGGCTGGGGGGGGCGCATATCTAGGTGCAAAGGGCGGGGGGAGGGACACAATGTACCCGGGAAGGAGCCCTCCCCCCCTCTTCCCCCTCCCTCTCCAGGGACTTCCCATCAGGCTGGGGAGCGAGAGAAGCCGAGGCGCGCAAGAGGCAGACGCGCATGCTCAGTCCCTTTCTTCAGGCTCGCAGGCCGCCTGCGGAGGGTGCCCCCTGGTGGTCCCGGCCAGCCACGGCAGCTCCCCTTGTGAGAGGGAGGCCGGAGAGGGACGCGCCTTTGCGCCCCAATCCCAGCGGCCTTGAGACCAGACGGGTGCGGGGAGGGGATGATGGGACACGGAGGAGCTCAGCTCTCGAGGAAGGCCCAGGGATGCCCTGTAGTCGTACTTCATGGGGGATAGAGAGTTCGTCTCTCTCATCTCCGCCTGCCAGAGCAGAGTGCAGCGCAAGGGATAAGCCCAGAGAGTTGTGACATCCTAGAGCGGAAACGAACAACCGCTTCCTGCAGCGTGGAATTCTCTCCTCACCCCGGTACAGAAATCAATGCGGGCAACGTCCTCTCGCACATGCTCTGTTCGCCCTCTGAAGCCGCCCAGGATCGGAGGCTTCACTTCTCGAAACTTTGGGCTTGGGCATATCGATATTCGGAATATCAGAGAATGTAGAGATATATTTATTTTTGTACATTCCATTTTGGGGGTTTAGTGTGAGATTTCGTTTATCAGAGTGAGACAGTCAAAATTGGTTGAATTGCGTGAGTCTCACTCTGATTGCGTGAGAGTTGGCAGCACTGAATTCAATTGGAGAAGCAGAGCTCTCTATTTGCTTTGCGTAACCAGATCTTCCCAGTTCTTCCCACATTAAATCTCACTCTTGCTGTTGCCCTTAGGTAATCTCCATTTGGAATGATTTTAGCACAAGGGTTGGCACCTGGCGAGAAAATGCTTGAGTCTACACCCTCATGGGCATATGCTCCATGCGCCAATATCCATTTCAGCCTTTCTGGAGAGCATGTGGAGACTTTTGGACCTTTGATAGTCTCTTCCTAGCCCATTCCCTGGATGCCAGAAGAAAACGACCTCCCAAACCAGCCTGTTTAGTCAATGCATGTGTGGGGTTTTTTTTTTTTTGCAACTCCCATCCTCTCTGCTATCAAAAAAAGTCACCGCTTGCAGAATCCGATCTGGGAGACTTCCTATTTTCAATAGTCAGGTTACAACACTTCCACCAAGAGACCCCCTCATTAGCAAGTTGCTGTGCACAAGGCCAATCCCAGAAATAGAGGCACCAAGTCTTCTCTCTTACACTGTCAGCTGGCAAATACATCAGAATAACTCCTAGTTCCTCCCCCATCCCCCTTATTTATTTCATTCTTTTAGCCGACAACAAGGATACGTCGGTCAGTAGACATCAGCAGACCTGGTTGGATTCAGTTGCTGATCCCAGAGAGTAGATTAAGGAGGGTAATCTGAAACTCCCAGGGTGTAGGTAACCTGAAGAACCAAATAAAAACCAAATAAGTTTGTTTGGGCATCTGATAGAAGTTCCAGCTCTTTCTCAGCAGCCTATAGTTTGAGAGAGATGAAAAAGTTAAAGAAAAAGGAACCGGGAAAGAAAAAATCCAACCATCCACATTCAGCTTGGGGTCCCATTCATTACTTCAAGACCCCTGGAGAGCCCTATGGTTAGTTTGCTAGATCTGGCTAGGATTGTGCTTTTAAAAACATCAGACCTCTGAAGGAAGTAGGTGGATTTTTGGTGAAGAGATGAAGTTAGGAGATATGATTTACTCTCTTGTCTGTTTCCTGTGGTGTTTGGGTTAGTGATAGAGCAAATATATATATATTGCATTTTGATTATTTTGTACTGAGTGATCCAGGATTCTGCTCCCAGTTTTGATGCCACAATCTGGTAGGGAGATGAAATTAGATTGGGGGGAGGGGCGCAACATGGAATTGGAGGGGGTCATCTGCTTTTGGATCATTGATACGCCAAAGCAGTGTTTTTCAACCCAACAAGCTAACACTTTGGAAAATAGACTTCAGATACAGAAAGATCTTGACAGACCTGAGCTTTGGGCCCTATCCAGAAAGATGCAATTCAAGGATGAGAAAAGTAAGGTCCTGCACTTAGGCAGGAAAAAAAAATCAAATGCACAGCTATAGAATAAACCTGACTTAAGAGTAGTGCCTGTGAGAGGGATCTAGGTGGATCACTGTTTTAATTATGAGTCAGCAGTGTGCTGCAGCTGCCAAAAAAGCCAATGCAGTTTTAGGCTGCCTCAACAGAGGGGTAGCATCAAGATTCACGAAACGTGATAGTGCAGATCTGTAATGCTCTAGTGAGGCTACACTTGGATTATTGCATTCAGTTTTGGTCACCATGCTTTAAAAAAGATGCTGAGACCCTAAAAAGATTGCAGAGAAGAACAACAAAGATGATTAGGGGTCTGGAAGCTAAATCACAGGAAAAACAGTTGAGGGAGCCAGGTATGTCTATCCTATGAAAGTAAAAATTAGGAGAGACATGATTGTCGTGTCCTCGAAAATGATGCCAGGAGTCGGTGACTTCAAATCATGCTCTTTTATTAGTGTAGGAACTGAACTGGCGCTATGCAAAAGGTTCGCGGTTTTTATTCCTTTAGCCGCGGCGGCCGCGGCCAATGGCACCGCTTTGAATCTCCCGCGATTCGAATAGACCAATCGCGGGAGATTCTTAGCGAGCCAATCGGCGCGGCTCGCCTGACCAATCAGAGTGCCCCGCGCTTTGGCCAATCAAAGCGCGGGGATCTCAAGAATGCTAATGAGGGGACAGAACACCCCTCCCCTCTTGGTTTAGTCCTTATGTCGCGTAGTCACGTAGGTAGGCGGGGCTCCGTCTTAGCCTACTGGACCTGCGCAGCTCAGTCGTAGGTTGGATCCCGGCCGGTTCGGTTGGGATCTCTGCTTCTCCGGATGCCGTTGTGGGAACCGGCTGGTCGGTCGGGCCAGGCCGCTCTCCGTAGCTCCCTCCCGGGCCTCCCGGGTTGGTTGAGCTGCGGGTTTCGCCGCTCCCGCTCGGTCTCCCCGGGTCGGTCGAGCTGGCCTGGCTGTCTCTTCCTGGCGAGGGGTCGTGCTGGCTGCTTTCCGGTAAGTATGGCTGGTTTATTCTTCTTTGGTTTTGGTCCCCTGGGTATTCCCTCCCCCCTTGGTTTGTGTTGTGGGGATTGGTTTCGCCTGTTTGTGCGTCGGTGGTCTCTTGGTTGGTCGTCCTCGACCTTAATTGGTCGATGTGGCGTTTCCATGCTCATCCATCTGCTGTTTGTAGCCGGTACGAGTGTGGGCCTGTTATTTGTGTGATGACGGCCGGTACCCATAACGGGTCTCCCGTCAGGTTTCTTGCGTATACGGGGTCGCCTGGTGCGAAAGTTCGGTGTTTGCTGTTTGAGTCTGGGGGCTTCTCCGGGTTATACGTGGGGTGTAATCTGTCGAGTGGGGACCTTAATTTCCTCCCCATTAATAGTTCGGCTGGGCTCTTATTCATTGTGGTATTTGGGGTTATGTGTTGGGTGAAGAGTAGTTTGTTTATTTTCTCCTGGATCTCCCCGTGGTCTATTTTCCAGATGGTTTTCTTAGTGAATTGCACCATCCGTTCCGCCTTATCGTTCACCGCCGGGTGCGCCGGTGCTGTCAGCGCGTGGCGGATGCCCCTTTCCGCTAGGAATTTTTCGAATTCCAGCGAGGTGAATTGGGGCCCATTGTCGGAAACGACGACGTCTGGGAGGCCGTGCGTTGCAAAGAGTTTGCAGAGTTCCTTGATCACGGCCTCCGTGGTTGTTGTTTTCATGTTGCTTACCTCCAGCCAGTTGGAGTAAGCGTCTACTGTTATAAGGAAGGTGTGTCCTTTTGTGGGCCCGGCGAAGTCTATGTGGATCCTAGACCAAGGTCCCCTTGGGGTTTCCCACTCTAGGACGGGTGCTGTGGGTGGGCTTGGCCTAGTTTCCTGGCATCGTTGGCACCTTGCTACCCAGGTCTCAATTTGTTTGTCCATCCCTGGCCACCAAGCGTAACTTCTGGCCAGGGCTTTAGTCCTAACGATGCCAGGGTGCCCCTCGTGTAGTAGTTCCAGAACCTTCCCTTGTAGTTTTTCTGGAATGACCACCCTATCCCCCCATAGCATGCACCCTTTTAATAACGAGAGTTCCGTTTGCCGGTTCCGGAATGTTTTGACGGACTCGTCGTTGTCCCTTTCCGGCCACCCTTTCTCTACCCAATGCAACACCCGCGCCAGACGTTTGTCTTTATTAGTCTCTCAGGCAATGTCTGATGCGGTTATGGGCAGGTTGGGTAGAGTCTCTATGCTGAGGGTGGTCGTCGTGGGTGCTGGGTTGGTGTCAGGTTCCGGTAGCGGCGAGCGGCTTAAGGCGTCTGCATGGGAGATCGTCTTACCCGGTCTGTGTATGAGTCCGTAGTTGTAGGCCGCCAGGAACTCGGACCACCTTGTCATTCGGGGAGACAGAATGTTCGGGGTGGCCCGGTTTCCTGCAAGGATTCCCAGCAGCGGCTTGTGATTGGTTATGATGGTGAATGTCCGGCCGTAGAGATACTCGTGGAATCTTTTTACTGCGGCAACGATAGCCAGAGCCTCTTTGTCCAGCTGGCTATAGTTCCGCTCCGGTTTGGTGAGGGTCCTTGAAAAGAACGCGATGGGTGCTTCTTTTCCATCGGGGAGGGTATGGCTGAGGACAGCGCCGATGCCGAAGGGTGATGCGTCGCATGTGACAGCCAGAGGTAGGGTCTCGTTGTACTGTATAAGGATGGCGTCCGAAGTGAGGAGGTCCTTTGTTCTTTGGAAGGCGGCTTGCTCGCGTTTCCCCCAAGTCCAGGTCGCCACCTTGTCCAGGAGCCTATGCAAAGGCTCCGCCACCGTTGCCTTTTGGGGCAGGAAAACATTGTAAAAGTTAAGTAGCCCCAGGAATGCCTGTAGTTCCGTCTTCGACTTGGGTGTGGGGGCTTCTTTGATGGCCTTGATTTTTTGGTTTGTGGGGTGAATGCCGTGTCGGTCTAGGAGGTATCCTAGGAATTCAACCCGTTCTGTGTATAATTGGCATTTCTCCCTCTTTACTTTGAGCCCGGTCTCTTTGAATTTGGTTAGGACCTCCCTTAGGCGACCCTCTAGTTCAGCTTGGTTGGTTGCCGACACTAAGACATCATCGAAGTAAGGTACCACCCCCTTGATGCCTTGTAATAGTCTTTCCATTAGGCTTTGGAATATTCCCGGTGCCACGCTGACTCCGAATTGGAGCCGGTTGCACTTAAATGCTCCCCAGTGGGTGACTATGGTTTGCGCTTCTGCCATTTCCTCATCGACTGGCAACTGTTGGTATGCCTGGGCAAGGTCGAGTTTGGCGAAAACTTTGCCCCCTCCCAGTGAGTGCAATAGGTGTTGCACTACTGGGACGGGGTAGGCGCTTTGTTGCAACGCGCCATTTAGGGTGGCCTTATAGTCCCCACAGATCCTCACCGACCCATCGGGGTGACTATGGGGGTCTCCAACCGGGCGTGGTCTATTGGCTGTAGGACCCCTTGCTTGACGAGCTTGTCAATTTGCTCGTCTATCTTGGGTTTAAGTGCAAATGGCACCCGCCTTGGTTTCAGGCGTTTTGGGGGGACGTTAGGGTCTAGGCTGAATGATATAAGGGGCCCTCGGTACTTGCCTAGGTTTCCGTCAAAGACCTCTTGGAATTCCCGGGCCAGTTGTTGCTCCCAGCTGTCGTCGGTGACGTGGTCGACTCCCGTGACTGCGATGCCGAGCGGGGCGAGCCATTGCAGTCCCAGTAGGCTTGGGCGGTTGCGATCGACGATTGTCAGGGGAAGCCTTTCGGTGCGCCCTTTGTATGTCACGTTGAACTGTCCGGTTCCGACTACAGGGATGCGGTTTCCCTGGTAGTCTTTTACGATTAGTCTCTGGCTGTCTAGGCCTTTTCTTTGGGTGGTAGGCACCAAGCGCTTTATTTCATGCCATGCTATCATGGAGAGGTAGGACCCGGAGTCCACCTCCATTTTGCATGGCTCGCCCTTGATGCCTACCTCCACGTGGACCTTCCGGGCGTCATTGGTTGTGGCGTGGCCGATTGTGACCGTCTGATGGGTCTCCTCTCTTCGCCGGGTATCGCCGCCTCGTAGGGATCGTCCGTTCCGGTCCCATCTGTTGTCCGAGGGGCGATCTCTGGTCCGGGGTGGTGTGCTTTCTCTCCTCCGTTCGCTCTGGTCCCATCGGGAAGGGGTTCTGCGGTTCTTTTTAAGGCAGCAGACGCGGGCGATGTGTCCCTTCTTGTCACAATGCCAGCAGATCGACTCGAAAAACCGGCATTCGGACCTGGGGTGGTCGCCTCCGCAACCGGCACAGTTGGTCCTCGACTTACGACCCCGCCGGTTCCGTGGGTCGCGGCCTGTCTGGAGGCGATGAATTTCCTCCTCGTCATCGGAAGTGCCCGATGCCGAGTGGAAATCGCCCTGGTGGGTGGTCATCTTGGGTTGGGCCTCGACCGACCTTGCAGGGTTGTTGTTCCTGCTGTGGTCCCCAGTGTTCGGTCTGCGCATGCGGTCAGCGGATGTTCGGTCGCTTCGGCGGCTGCGGCTGCGGTAAGGGTGTCTGCAAGGCTGATGTTGCCCTTGGCCATCAGCCGGCTCTGGAGGACGGGGTCCCACAACCCGAGCACGATTCTGTCTCGCAGGGCGTCGTTCAGGTTGTCGAATTCACACAGCCCCCCTAGGTGCCGTAGTTCAGCGACAAAGTCGCTGAAACTCTCACCCGACCGTTGGTCCCGACGGTAGAATTTGTTGCGTCGGATCAGGATGGGTACCTCTGGAGCGTAGTGCCGCTGAAGTATTGGCTCGAGGACTTCCCAGTCCATTGCGGTCGCGTCGGCGGGTTTGGCAAGTGCCTTGCCATCTTGAATACCTCGGTCCCTCAGTGGGTCAGGAAGACGGCGTGCTTCATGGGGCCGGTGGCGTCCTTCAGATCGCTGCACTCGAGGAACATGTGGAATCGGTCAGAGTACGATTCCCAGTCCTCGGTGGCGGGGTTGAAGGGTGCGGGGGGTGCGATTTTCGCCATCGTGGAGGTTCATCTGGCTTCCGTCGGACACGTGGTTCGGTTCAGGGTCTGGATCCCACCCTCGTCGCCAGTGTCGTGTCCTCAAAAATGATGCCAGGAGTCGGTGACTTCAAATCATGCTCTTTTATTAGTGTAGGAACCGAACTGGCGCTATGCAAAAGGTTCGTGGCTTTTATTCCTTTAGCCGCGGCCAATGGCACCGCTTTGAATCTCCCGCGATTCGAATAGACCAATCGCGGGAGATTCTTAGCGAGCCAATCGGTGCGGCTCGCCTGACCAATCAGAGTGCCCCGCGCTTTGGCCAATCAAAGCGTGGGGATCTCAAGAATGCTAATGAGGGGACAGAACAATGATAACTGTCTCCCTGTACTTGAGGGGCTGTCATAGAGTTGGGAGGCCAACATTCTCCCAAGTATCAGAGGGCAGCACAAGAAATAATGGTTGGAAGCTGGTTAGAAATTAGCTAGAAGTGAGGAGAAACTTCCTGGCAGTGAAAACCATCAATGAAATAGCTTGCCTCCCAGAGTTGTGGGTTCTCCATTGCTAGAGGTTTCATGAGTAGACTGGACAGACATTGGATTGGGATGATATAAGGTCTCCTTCCTTGACTAGGGGATTGGATTAGAAGACCTCCGAGATCCCTTCCAATTCTATGATCCTATGTTCCAACCTTGGCTACTTTAGGATGTATGAACTTCAGCTCACAGAATTCTCATGGCTAGCTGGGGAATTCTGGGAGTTGAAGTCTCTTATCATAAAACAATGAAAGTTGAGAAGAACTGTTCCAAACTATCTCCAAGGATCCAGGAAAAAGGAAGACAGCCATTGAAATGAAGTTAACTTCTTTTGACATGGGAGATGAACTGGAAATGCAGGGTTCTCTAACAACTGAAATCCATGAAGGCCCAAAAATAACAGTGAAATCCAGTGGACAAAGCCATTAAGAAGGTAACCATGATTGTATGATCTGATGTCCATGAATACAGGTAGAACTTTGATTGTGCCATCATGGCTTCTTCCTTGCCTTTTTTGATTGTTCTGATTGTACTGTCAAGACTGCTTCCTTGCCTTTTTTGACCAGGCCCTGCAGACACCCCAAGAACAGTTAAGCAAACTGTTTCCTAGAACTGTGCATTTCCCTGCTGATTCCTGAGAGATTGGATCTTGTCCATGTTTGCCCCCAGCTCTGCAGCTAGCAGGGAGGTCAAAATAAGTGGTAGATCTATTACTTAGTGACGCTTTTATGGCTGGTGTTTCTGACAGTCTTCTGAGTGCAATGGTGCTGCTTAGGCTGGGTACCCTGCCAGAGTTCTTCACCACCTGCTGAATAATTCACTAGTGCATGGGCCTTTAATTCTCATGCACCTTCCTTGTTGTTTGGAGAAAGCTACTCTCTTGAGTGCATTGGAGGAAGCCTAAGCCATTCTCAGAGATGATTCACTCCCCCCTTCCGCCCCGCCTACCTTGGGTTCAGTCCACATTGAGCAAAGTGGTTCTTTCAGGGAAGCAGAAGAGAGCAAATCAGGATTGTCATTGCCAAGGCAACTTAATGGCTGAGGTTATGCAACACAGTCAGGCAACCTGGGATGTGCATGGATGCTGAGTAGTTCAATGTGATTTGGGGATTCAGCCCCTGGCTGGGTCCATCCAACCCAGGTTTACTGAAATAATTTGGGTTGGATACTTCCTGTGCTTCTACAACACCTTTGTTCTAAATTAACCAATGGGGCTGCAGCCACCAAATAACAAGGCACGAATAAACTAAAGGCTATCATGTTGTGCAAATGCAGAAACTAGGTATATGGCCCAACTGGTTCCACACCGACATTGCCTTAACATAATGTGTGACCCAGGCCATTACATCAAACTGAAAAACAGATAGTCCTCAACTTATGACCACAGTTGGGACCAGAGTTATTCTGTGGGAAGATTGGTGGCCAATAAGAAAGATGATAGATAGATACAGGGGAAACTCAAAAAATTAGAATATTGTGCAAAAGTTCACTTATTTCAGTAATACAACTTAAAAGGTGAAACTAATATATGAGATAGTCTCATTACATGCAAAGCAAGATAGTTCAAGCCGTGATGTGTCATAATTGAGATGATTATGGCTTACAGCTCATGAAAATCCCAAATCCACAATCTCAGAAAATTAGAATATTGTGAAAAGGTTCAATATTCTTGACTCAAAGTGTCCCACTCTCATCATCTAATAAAGCCATAGCACCTGCAAAGGGTTCCTGAGCCTTTAAATGGTCTCTCAGTCTGGTTCAGTAGGAATCACAATCATGGGAAAGACTGCTGACCTGACAGTTGTACAGAAAACCATCCTTGACACCCTCCATAAGGAGGGAAAGCCTCAAAAAATAATTGCAAAAGAAGTTGGATGTTCCCAAAGTGCTGTATCAAAGCACATTAATAGAAAGTTATGTGGAAGGGAAAAGTGTGGAAGAAAAAGGTGCACAAGCAGCAGGGATGATCGCAGCCTGGAGAGGATTGTCAGGAAAAGGCCATTCAAAAGTGTTGGGGACTTTCACAAGGACTGGACTGAGGCTGGAGTCAGTGCATCAAGAGCCACCACACACAGACAAATCCTGGACATGGGCTTCAAATGTCATATTACTCTTGTCAAGCCGCTCCTGAACAACAAACAACATCAGAAGCATCCTACCTGAGCTAAAGAAAAACAGAACTGGTTTTTTGCTCAGTGGTCCAAAGTCCTCTTTTCTGATGAGAGCAACTTTTGCATCTCATTTGGAAACCACGGACCCAGAGTCTGGAGGAAGAATGGAGAGGCACACACTGCAAGTCCAGTGTGAAGTTTCCACAGTCTATGTTGATTTGGGGAGCCGTGTCATCTGCTGGTGTTGGTCCACTGTGCTTCATTAAGTCCAGGGTCAACGTAGCCGTCTACCAGGAGATTCTGGAGCACTTCATGCTTCCTTCCGCAGCCGAGGTTTATGGGGAGGCTGACTTCATTTTCCAGCAGGACTTGGCACCTGCCCACACTGCCAAAAGCACCAAAACCTGGTTCAATGACCATGGGATTACTGTGCTTGATTGGCCAAACTCTCCTGACCTGAACCCCATAGACAATCTATGGGGCATTGCCAAGAGAAAGATGAGAGACATGAGACCGAACAATGCAGAAGAGCTGAAGGCCGCTATTGAAGCATCCTGGTCTCCCATAACACCTCAGCAGTGCAACAGGCTGACAGCTTCCATGCCATGTCACATTGAGGCAGTAATTGCTGCAAAAGGGGCCCAGACCAAGTACTGAGTACATATGCATGCTTACACTTTACAGAGGTCCGATGTTGTTCTATGTACAATCCTTGTTTTATTGATTGCATGTAATATTCTAATTTTCTGAGGTTGTGGATTTGGGGTTTTCATGAGCTGTAAGCCATAATCCTCACAATTATGACAAATCACGGCTTGAACTATCTTGCTTTGCATGTAATGAGTCTATCTCATATATTAGTTTCACCTTTTAATTTGCATTACTGAAATAAATGAACTTTTGCACGATATTCTAATTTTTTGAGTTTCACCTGTAGATAGATAGATAGATAGATAGATAGATAGATAGACAGACAGACAGATGATAAATTTCAATTGCTAAAAATGTGATTGTTCAGTGTGTCATGCCTACATTTGTGGCCTTTTTTTTTTTCCTTAGTGGTAAAGTGAATCATGTGGTCATTAAGTAAACCTGCTTCTTCCATTGACATTGTCAAAAAACAGCTGGAAAGGTTGCAAATGGAGAACCCCCTGGGACTCTGTAACTGTCACAAATATATGCCAGTTGCCAAGTACCCAAATTTTGATCCCATGACCGTGGGGATGCTGCAGCAGTCATAAATGTGAGAACCGGTCATAAATCACTTTTTTCAGTATGTTATGACGTCAAGCAGTGGCCAAATGAATGATTGTAATCAAGAACTACTGTTGAGGATGCAGCCACCTTAATCCTGCATCAACCCAACCAACTAGTTCTTTCTCAGTCTCAGGGAGATATGCATTAAACTGATTATCAATGTCAGACTAGTCTGAAAATGGTCAAGTTATTCAGCATGCCAAAAGCCCAGCTGGAGAGCTCTCCAAAACGGGAGGATAAGAAACCACAATGTGATTGCAATTTATTGTCTTAATTTAGTTGGAATATAATACTCCTCCCCTGGTGTGCTAGGATTGCAGCTCTAACAATTCCCAGTGCATTCTCAATACATTTAGAGGGTGCCAAAATGGTATTTAGGCAATATACAAACCAGTGTGGTCTATTGTGTGCTGTAAATCCTGCCTCCAGGGTTGATTATGATTAAGGGGCTTTGTACAAGCAAGCAAATGTAACTTGAGTTTCAAAATCAATCTATCTTGATTTTGGATTTGTACAATAAGATGTACAATCTGTGATTGCATGATAACATGACCTGAAAATTAATCAAACCAGCTGGGTTTGTGCAATATTTCAATTCACATCTTAACATCTAGATGAAATCTTTGAAATCATCCATTGATTTGAGGTGAAATGCCATTAGTGTAGAGATAACACTCAGTTGGCCATTGCCATCCAGGATGAACCAGAGATGTTGGTAACCCTGAACAGTGTAGAGAAACTCTGAGAGAATAGGAAATTCCACCAAACTGCTTTCTATTAATAAAGAGCTAAGAACATCATTGGGCAGTGATCTGATTAGGATGGGACTTCCCTTGAAGGAGATCTGGAAGTCCCCTTGCTGTATTAGCAGCAGGGAAAGACAAGACTAGTCACGGGGCACTTGCCAAGTTCAAATGGCATGTCTATTATTGATGGCCCTATCTGCACCAGGTTCCATTGGCAATGATCACTTCTTCTCTGATCATCAATCAACTGGATTACAGTAACATACTCTACATGGGGCAGTCTTTGAGGATAACCCAAAAGCTGCAACAGGGCCAGAATAACAGAGCTTGATGACTGATGGGGCAATTACACAAACTACTGTTAAATGAGTTTTGGACCCCATAGTATGGAACTCCTTGCCTTTGAAATTTTGTGCAAAAATACCCAATTCTTGGCATTTTGCAAAGTTGGCCAAACAGCCCTCTTTGAGGGGCTTCCAGGTGTGGATCATTGGCAAACTAGACATCCCTGAAGGAGCAGGGACAGTAGAGATTGGTAATCAGATTGTGAATTCTGGTTGGTGCAGATTCTCTGGATAGATTGTGGGATTATCCACATGCACTCTGTAAAATAGCTGGCCCTAGTAAGTAGACAGCAGAAATTTTTGCGGTCAACTCATAAATTGAAAGGCTGAGAATAGAGGGATTTCAATCAAGCTCACAGTCGTGATGCAGTCTATATGGACATAAGGTTCATACAAACCTCACTTTCTTAAACTAATTTGGATGTAATTAATTTTCAGGTAAAGAGAAATATTTTTGAGTGGCAGGATAAGGCAATTCAACTTAGTAGGTCACCATTCTTTAATGATTAAAAAGAAAAGAAGGGGTTTTAAAAGTTTGAAAAACTTTTGGCAAAAAGCTTAACAAAGACTAGGAAAATTAAAAACAAATAAAGGAGACATGTTTTTTTGAAATTTTTTTTAGGATAGAAATGTTTTTGAATAACTTGGATTTAAAATAGACAATAAGCTGGATCTTTGTGAAATTATTATTATTATTATTATTATTATTATTATTATTATTATTACTATTATTACTATTATTACTATTATTACTATTATTATTATTATAATAAAGTGCAGACTTTGGTGAATTTTACAAAACAAAAGATAATGGTAGTATATGAGCCAGACTGTGATTTTGACTGTTATTATGAAGTACCATTTAGAATGCCATTTAGGGCTCATAGACATAAGGAGAGAGAAAAATGGTAATTCAAGAGAGTACATCTACTTTTCTAAAAGACACAAATCCTTTTCAAGAATAGATACGATACAAATGTCAAGGAATTTGGCTACTAAGATTTCTAGAGATATTCCCAAAGACGTTTTCAGATCATAATCCTTTGAGTTTTGGTTTATAAAATGAAATCCAATTCTTTTAGATGGAGATTAAATGATATATTGTTAGACAAATAAGAAATCATGGGGGATTGTAAAAAGAAATTAAAAAATATTTTTCAAGGATTTAAACAAAGACAGTGGTTTAAAAATGGCTTGGAATACAAGTAAAACTTCTATCACAGTTTATTTTATACAACTTAATGGTGAATTTAAAAGGGGGTCCAGAGAAAACACAAGCTGTTTTGGATAAGATGAAACAAAAAGAGGAATTAAAGAAATGTGTAGATAAATATTTCTCAGCAAATTAAGTTTTTACAATGATAGTTACCTAATATGTTAACAAGAGAAAAGGAAATATAAATGAACTATGCAGAGCAAAAAAATATCTTTGAGTTAGCAAAGAAACCAGGGCAAAGGTTGACATAAATTATAAAAATAAAATAAAATAACATTGCAATTACAATGGGCAGATACTGTACTAATGAGCAATCTGGCCATACCAAAAGCATTTTATCAATATTATTCCAATTTGTATAAAGCAATGACATATCTTTAGAGAATTGATGAATATCCAAAGAAACAAAATTGACAGAGGATTACAGAGGAACAAATTATGAATGAACCTATCACCATGAGAGAAGTTTCTGAATCTATTAAAAAAAAATTAAACTAGCAAAGGTGCCTGGACCAGATGGATTATTAGCTTTTTATTATAAATGCTTTGAGTATGAACTTTTACAACCTCTGCAAAATGTGATGATAAAAGAGGCCAGGGAAAGAGGCCAATAGAAGTGAAATATATAAATTGTTGATTGTTTAAAATTTTATTCAGAACTATATAGGAAAGCAGAGAATGTACAGAATAAAAAATAGAAAGGCCTCTTTAAATAAAGTTAACCTACCATAGTTAGATGATACACAAAACCAATGTTCATTTGCTCCTCTATCTGAGGTAGAGATTAAACAATTTTAAAAATGGTGAGTGGTAAAATTATTTTCTTCGTCATTTTAATCTGCTGTACATCACCAGGATTTATCAAAAATGTGAAATAAACAAATAAATGTCCCAGAACACCCCCAAAAATACAAAATAAAGCACAATTAAATTTAATCTCAAAGCTTTGCTGTTGTGTGAAAGCCCCCTGGACTTGCTACTGCCCTGGTTCAGATCATCCTTACTTAACATCCATTTGTTCATCAACTCTTCAAAGTGATGATGACTCACATGTATGCCATTGTAGCAGATGCTAACGGTCACATGCTTGTTGAATATGTAATCAATCTTTATTACAGTCGCAGACCAGCAAAATTGTTGAAAAATAATTTTCTTGTGAGAACACAGTCTTTGGGCCTTGTAATAGTGGTAAAACAGCTTTATTTATTTGGGTGTGAACTTGTAGCTTCCGGGCAACTGTGAAAAGGGCAAACTTCATATGGATGATTTTTTAAATATGTTGGAAATAAGACGGTCACTATCTACATGTAGTTTTGAACAGTGAAGGTGAAAAGAAGAATTGTAGCACAGGAGATTCAAAGGACAAGACAAGTGCACAAAGACTAAAAATTGTATTGTTAAAAAGAGAAGAAAGCAACTGAGGGAACAGCGATTTAAAAAATATTGCATGGGCATGAGATTGGATCTTTTCCCCTGATGTTTAGTTTATTTAGTTGTTCCAGGATGTTAATGTATATAATTACAGATAGTCCTTGACTTATGGCCACAATTGGGGATACACGTATGCATGTATTTTTGTGTGTATGGTTCACTAATTCTGCATAGTACATGAACAGAGAAGGTTCTTTGTCTCTCAGTTATCAAATTCTGTAAATTAATAGTAGCTCCAAGGAATTACTAAATTACAGTTTCCCATAGTATCTAAAAATTACCTTCTAGAACACACTGCCACAAGACGTGGTAAGAACCCTAGCCTGGAGCCAAACAATTTTGTGATTCTAGATAAAGTTGCATTCCATTTATTTTTTTAAAGTCTCCATATTTGGAAAAGGGTTCCTCAGCCAGGAAGGGTTCAGTAGCTCACATGAGGCAAGGTTTGCATCTAATGAACTAGCTAACCCAGTTCATTCTGTGCACAGCTTACTGTATCTCTCAAGAGGCTGGTTCTTAATTTGCCAGATCTTTATGTCGGTTCCTTTGGGGAAAGGTGACAGGAACATACATCTCCTGTTTCCAGCACTCTGGAAAGAGAGACTAAATGAAAGCAGCTAAAGCCCATTGGGAAGGGTCATAAAGCCAACCTCCATTACTATATGTTGTAAGTTTTACAAATGCTTCTTCTGAAGCATTACTCAGGGCACCTTGCAGCATTTAAAAGCAATTAACACGTAAGCTGCAGTGGAGCTTTTTAAAGTACTTTTTTTTCCCCCTGCCGATTTATTGCCTGTATACTTAGTGTATTTTAGGTGCTCTTTTAAGGTGCAGTTCTTTTTAATTTTTCAATTGCATTTTTTAGAACATTGCAGGTTGCCTAGGGGGTGAAAAAGCATAGGAACTAAACTGAGAAATGCACCGAGCATGATAAATAATTTTGCTGATAAATGATGCTTTATGTGAAGAACTACTCCTCTGCTGAAGGCTCTTGTGCTGGGAAAAGTGGAAGGAAGGACAAGAAGAGAATGAAGTTCCCAACAAGGTGAATGGACCCAGTTATAGTGATGATGGGGGCATCATTGGAAGACTCAAGTTAGGGACAGATTGGGGTTGTTGGTGCTCTCAGAGTTTGGTTGATTTGATGCAGACATTTCAGTATCCAAATTAGGTTAACATCATAAGTGCTAGTAAGGAGTGGGGTTTGCTCTTGGTTGATATTCTAATGCAAGGGTCTTCAAACTTGCCAAGATTAAGCCTTGTGGACTTCAACTCCCAGAATTCCGGAGCTAACATGACTGGAGGAAGAATTCTGAGAGTTGAAGTCCACAAAGCTGTCAAGTTTGAAGCCCCCTGTTCTAGTGGCTTGCCCTGTCCGTGTAGGTGAAGGTGAAGGTGAAGGTGAAGGTGAAGGCTTTCCTTTTATTAGACATCTTCAATGAAGATCAGCAAAACATCAGCTGGAGACCTTAAACTGAGAGTTCAGTTCTAAGTAGGGATCAGACTTGATGACTCAAAGCCGTGCTTTCTCCCGCCCCACAAACCTGGCAACTTTAAGTTATGTCGACTTCAACTCCCAGAATCCATGCTGGCTAGAGAATTCTGGAAGTTGAGGTCCACACATTTTAAAGTTGTCAAGTTTGACAAAACACCAGTCATTTCCAGTCCTGTCATTCTAAGTGCAATGTGAAAGTAATCTCCCACCCTTTATTTTCTTTACAAAGATTGAAATATGCCCTGGTGGAGTTACATGTTATTATTTTTATGAAAGCCATTTTGGAATCTTTCACCATAAGAAAGGAATAGAAATAAAGAAAATAAATAAATAAAGACAGCCAGTTTGGATGTAAGTGCTGACCTAGAGACCAGAAGTTCTGTCTTGATTTAACCCTGAAAGCCAGTTGGGCAACTCTTTCTCAACTCATCCTACCCCACAGGGCTCTTCTGGGGAAAATAATAGGCAGGGCACCCCTTTCTCTCTCATTCTCTTCCTCATCTAGCCAGCAGGGTGATGATTGGTGAAGGATCATTTTGAAGTAGGGGAAAAATACTTTTTGCCCACTCCTATGTGAAGAGCAAGAAAATCCTCTAGATGCCATCTCTAGTCACCACCAATTCCATTTCGCATTTGTTTTCCTGTCCAATTAAAGCAGGCCCCACCCAATTAATCAGCTTGTAGTTAGGATTCTATTAAGAGGATCCATTAAACGGAGCACTCAGTCATGCTTCAAAGTTTTGGCAAGGCTTTCACAAGACCACAATGTTGGCAGAGTTGCCAACTTGTTTTTTTTTGTTTGAAAATGTTTTGCTTCACACCTAAAAAGCATCCATAGAATGTCACAGAGGACACCATGGCCTGCACAATTCTGATCTTTGTAGGTACAAACACATCACAATATTTGAATATGGCCTTTTCAGTGGTGTGATCAATTGTTGGTTTGTGGCATATTTCTTGACTTCTTCTTCCTTTACAGGTGATGGTTGATCCTAAGGGGCAGAATCTCTCTACCACTTCCTTTGCTCTTAATTCTAAAGTCAGTGGTTCTACCTGCTGTCATTGGTTTCCCTCATCTAATAGGTACACAAACCAGTAGCTCTCTCCTTCCCACAGCCTTCATCCTCCTTCCAAACTTGGCAGCTAATTTTAATTAATCATGACCAAGGAGGAAGCAATTAAATCAACTGCCCTTAATCAAAGACATACAATTGAATACAATTCAGTCATGTGAGTGTTGGTCTTCACTGCCCTTACCAAAAGATTGGGAGGGCCAGCATGAGGCCAAACCTGCTCCCCTTTATCCGAAGGGAAAGCTGAAACCCTGGAAATGGATCTCAGAGGTTAAGAACCAAGAGACCCCTTGGGCTGAGCCAAACCTTGGAATTGCAGGAAAGAGGCCTGCTTCGGGCAGAATGGGACAATTCACCACAGCCAACTCTTGTTATGGTCAACTCTCCACACCCAACTTCGCCATAGACAATTCAAATCAATTTAATTAGTAAAAATAATTTTAAAAATATTTAATTTTTTGTCATTTCATTTGGTCCCTCCTTTGCCATCCTTTCTTTAATGATTCTATTTCTTCGGTATGCGTGTAACTTTTCTTCCCTACCGAATGGTCCCACGGCGAGTTGACCCTTGTCAATTGGCCGTGTTGAGTGGGCAATAGCGAATGTGGGCGCAGAACCGGCTGAATGAATGAAGAAAAACAGAAACTTGGGCCCAGGGCTCGTTTGAAGGAACTTTTCCATTCTTCTTCGTGTCTGGGAAGAAGAAGGCGCAGTTCAGCGCCCGCGTCGGAGATTGAAAGTCGCGCTTCCTTCCAGCCGCGGTTAGTCGTCTGTTCGGGACGAAGAGGAGGAGAAGGAGGAGAAGAAGGAGGCAGCGGCGGCGGCAGGCGTGATTGGCTGCTGGGTGCCCGGCCCCTTCAGCGTCGAGGGTTCGCCGCGTCGTCGGAAAGACGAGCCGGCGAGGCGGGGGTTGTGGGGTGGGGGTGGAGGGAGAAGGATGCCATGTGAGTTGGCAAAGCAAAAAGCAGGTGGAAAACCCAGCAGGATGGAGAGGGGCCGAGGGAAGTAGAGGAGAAAGAGCCAACGGCGGCACCGGCAGAAATTGCTCTTGCTGCTGCTGTTGGCGCCTCTGTTTTCTCCGGCCGCGCTTTTGACACTGCCCAGCTCTCCAAAGCGCAGCGCCACGCGAAGCCGGCAACTCTTCTAAACTTGGGCGTAGGCGGAGAAGCAGCGTCCAGCCGAAGAAGCGGGGAGGGAGATCTGCGTCCCTCCAGTTGCCTCTCTCACACACCCCACCACCACCTCCCCACGCCTTCCCCGAGTGGCTTAAAAAACCGGGGGGAGCTCGTAAGGCTGCTCGGCAAGCGTTCCCGTGTGCGCCCAGGGCGCATCCCGCGGCGAAGTCCCAGGGCTCCGTTTCCCTCCTGAGCCTGGGCGAGCGAGGCTCCAACCTCCATCCTCCCTGCCAAGGGAAGGATAGCTCCGGAGGGCTGGCGCCAACGGGCAGGATCGCGGCTGAGCCCCTCAGCCCTCCGGCAGCCGGGGCCATGCCGGGCTGACCTACCGCGGGACTCAACCCTCTCCATGCCGTGAGCGCGCTCGCCCTTCCTGTTCAGCGCGATGGCCGGGGCTCCCGGCGGGGACCGCTCCGTGCTGCCTCCGTCCGCGGTTCACCGTAGCGGCAGCAGCGGCGGCGGCGGAGAAGCCCCGCGCTTGGAATTCGTAGCCTTGACAGCCGTGCAGACCGAGAAGAGCGAGGCGACCCCCGCCGCCACTGGATCCAGCCCCAGGCGCCTGGGACTCCTTGGGACTCCGTTACCGGTCCCACGCGGGGGTTCCGGAGCTCGATCCGCGTCGCAGAAGCGATACCGTCGCCTTCAGAACTGCCTCTACAACGTGTTGGAAAGACCCCGAGGTTGGGCGTTCATCTACCACGTTTTCATGTGAGTTCTCCGATCCAGAACTTTTGTTTCAGGAGATCCGGTCGGTCCCTGGGATCTCTATTGGGTTGTCAGCGGTGTTGCCCCGCGCCCCGCGCCTCAGAGTCATTGAACTCTTCTGGTCTTGTAAGAGGGCCGTGGTTAAGGAGAAGGCGCCTCGGCGATTTTGTTCACTCAACGCAGGGGATCTTCTCACCTAACTCACCCATTTTCTAAGCCTGGTAGAGAACAACGAACCAACCAGATTTGTTGAGTTCGTGCCCCTTACTAAACCTTAAAGAAATTAAGCAAGGTTCGTACGAGCCAAACTTAGCATGTGTGAACCTTGTTCTTAGAGTGTTAAGTGGCCAGGTAAGTGCTTTGCAAGAACACAGCCTCTATTTCTGTCTTTCCTCTTTGTAGCTCATACCCACGCAAATTCCTCCACCATATAGTTTAGAAACCTTTTTTTTTTTTTTTTTTGAGGTGGGAGAATGGCGGTAAAAACATTACAGAGAAACATTACAAAGAAACATTACAGCAAAAAACTTTATGCCTGTTTAATTTTTTGGTTAAATAAGTATATTCAATAATCTGTTTTAGGACTGAATTATATCTGGCAGATAAACTGCAGTTGAGTGCAGAAAAGCTCATGCAATAATTCTTCCAAAGGTTCCCAAGACTATTGAAATGTGTATGCTGATTGCTCCCGATAGGACTGTATAGATTAGGTTAGATTAGCTGAGCAAAACATCCATCCGCACTTGTCAGGTAAATAAGGCAGAGCAAAGTTTTGCAAGCCTGATTGGGTATGGGAGGCTGTCACAAGGCAGCTTTAGAAGATGCTAACCAGCACCGCTTCTCAATGGGAAGCTATTGCTAAACTCAAGGGATCCTTGGAATGCAGCCTTGTCCCAAAGGATGCTCGCCAGGTGTGCTAAAGTTACCACTTAGAATGCTTAGACAGACTGGACAAGGTTTATTAGCAGGGTCTCTCCCATCCTCAACTTTCACTTTTATTCAAAATTCAAAAGCAGATTTCAGCCAATCCATTCTGATCATTGTAAAGGAAAGAGTAACTGCCCCCTCCCTTTCCCTCTCCCTGCTGGTCTTGTTTTCTTTTTCTCCAACTTATAAGAAGAACCAGAATCATCAGATTGGGAGGGACCTTGGAGGTCTTCTAGTCCAGCCTACTGCCCAAAGTAGGAGTCAATAGGCTTGCTTGTCCATTGTTGAAGCAAGACAAATCACAGTCCATGGAAAGATTTATTTCTTCTTTAACAAAGTCTGTCCTCCTTCACACACTCCCCCCCCATTCAAGACCTTTATAGATGCTGACCTGTCCCCATCCTTACCTAGATGCCACTGGTTTCGACCGTTACTTGCATAATCTTGTATGGTGTTCTGCCCAGAATCATTGGATACGAGATGGGCAGCAAATAAATTTTATAAATAAATAAAAATATAAATAAATGATGTTCCACCCCATCCTGAAGGGCTTCCCACATGCAAGCAATACCATGGTTTTTCTACTCTGCTAGCTAGCTGCCTAGGTGGCAAGACAATTCCAGGAAGAAACTACATTTGCATCATATGATCAGATCTAGATTGTCATCCTGGGGATGGTGAGTCCAGTCTGATATCCTGGTTTAGAGCTCACAAATCCCTGCTAAGTGCTGGATCATCATCAAGGGGGACGTGGTCATCCCTGGGAAATTTGGAGTGGAGAAGCTTCTCTTCTTGCTGATTAAAGGATCAAGAAATCATTGGCACAAAGATTTTTCTGTATAACTCGAAAGCTCTCATGGCTTTTAGTGGAGAGAAGTTGAGTTGGGAAGATGCCCTGTGCTTTAAGAGTTGTGTAAGTTCCAGAGAGTGACTCGGTCTGCAGCTGTGCCCTGTGCTTCACCAGCTCCATTACAAACCCACATCCTGTTTTTACTCAACATGCCAATCTGATCGTCTTTGACAGGTTTGCCTCTTTCTCTGTGGCTTAACTTGTGATATGAACTCAATAGGTTGGATTAGTTTTAGGTATCAAATTGATGAATTCCCTGATGAAGTTAACTTGGTTGAGCAAGATATTCCAACTTTTTCCCCAAAGAAGTTTGCAACAAGTTTTAGCAGATGGAAGATGGTGAAAAAAAAAAGCTACCCAGACTCTCCCAGTGTTTAGTTTGCATTTTAAAAAGTGCCTTTAAAAATGGATTTGGTCTTGCATTTTGCTGCAGCCTTGTGGTTCCTGTAGCATCCCAGATGCTTTCCTATTTAATCTCCAGCTCAGATATTTCCAGATATATATTTTAGCTTCATAATAAAAAAAAAAAATTATCTGAAGTGCACCCACGCTGGTAGACACAAATCTGCATAGGCTCATTTACAGCAGTCAATTTAAATTTAGACATAATTACTAGGATTTATTTAAATTTCAGGGAGATTAACCTCTAATGACCCATCCAAAATAACCTTGATCAAATTAAAATTTAGTTAATTTGACTCCGTTGCTAACCCTTCAGTTATAGTTAATTAATTTGCAATAAATATAAACAAGTGTAAAAAAATAAGCATATAGCAGTGACTGGTAGATTCCTTCCTCTTCCCCAAGTCTTTTCTTTAAAATCACTTTCCAAAAAATAGATAGTTGCAACCAAATGATTTCAAAGTTTTAAACAAGCACTAATACAATGTTACATTGAATTGATGGTGAGGATGAAGTTCCTTCCCATTCTGATTCCTTCCAACCTTCTCTAAAATTAAATAAGCTCGCCTTCAGTGAGTAACCTCATTCATTTCCTAGAGCTATCTCTAGAAATTGAATTTAAGACACAATCATAAGTTCAAGATTTGATGGCTGGTGGAAGGAACCATAGAGAGAGAAGCAGAGGAGGAAGAGGAAAGGTAGGGAGGAAGAAGATTGGAATGGGGAAGGAAGGAAAGAAAGAAAGAAAGGAGGAAGAAATAAAAGAAAGAGGGAGAGAGAGGAAAGAAGGGTACTAAGGAAAGAATAAGAAAGGAAAAGAAAGAGAGAGGGAGATGAGGAAGGAAGGGAAAACAGGACCTATAAAAGGATATATATATATATATACAAGTTGTACATAAACATTTCAATTACGGCTGCAGGATTTGGGTCGGGCTAGTCTAAAGAAAAGCATTAGGGGTGACATGATAGCAGTATCCCAGTATTTGAGGGGCTGCCACAAAGAAGAGGGGGTTAATTCCACAAAGCACCAGAGGGCAGGACAAGAAACAATGGATAGAAACTAATCAAAGAGAGATGCAACCTGGAATTAAGGAGAAACTTCCTTACAGGGAGGACAATAAACCAGTGGAACAACTTTGCCCTCAGAAACAGTGGGAGCTCCATCACTGGAGGTTTTTAAGAAGAGTCTAGACCAGGACTGTCAAGCTCTCACCCACACCCATGCCCAGTTTAGTGAAGGGGGAGAAAGTCCTGATACACCATGTGATGCTGCCATAATGATGATGTGAGTTTGACACCCCTGGTCTAGACAATCACCTGTCTGAAATGGTATAGGTTCTTCTGCTTGAGCAGAGGGCTGGGTTAGAAGACCTCCAAGGTCCCTTCCAACTCTTCTCTCCTCTCATTCTATTCTATTCTATTCTATTCTATTCTATTCTATTCTATTCTATTCTATTCTATTCTATTCTATCATCATTCAATGAAAAGCGATTTGTTCCTAAATTGCTAATCACACACACTCTGCAGACAATTGATAGTTGGGTGCCATTTGTTTTACCTTTCAAACAATGAAGAATAATTTTTTAGTACAAAATAGGGCACTGAGAATTTTCTTTCTCTGTCCAAATATCAATTTCCAAGCATTAGGAATATAGTTCAAAAGAACTCGAACCTCTGAGAATACTACATCAAGTTTGGAAGTTGAGATAATGCAGAATTGAGCAACCATAGGACTGAGCAAACATATCTTTAAATGAAGCATTAATCTCATTTTATCCCCTGATGATTTACATAAGCCTCTGTTATATAAACTCAGTGGGGTCCAAGGAATCTAAAATATTGTTTTGGGTTAAATATGATATAATCTAGGATAAACTGAACATTTTGGCCCTGGTGTTAATATCTTTTCCTAATGTCTGGAATCTCAGATTCTTTATTCATTGATTAAAGTTGCATAAACTTTAACTTGATAAATTTGATAAGTTTTTATTCTAGTTGTTTGATTCAGCATGTAATATGGAACCCAGTCCCTTGAATTGGCTTCTGACTGTGCAAACCAGAAAAGGGAACAATTCAGTAACCAGGTTAAAGATGTTATGTGAACAATACAAAAACTACACTTTAGAACTAAACCTCTTAAAGGCTGGTCAGATGCACCTAGTAGAAACTAGTATGACCTGATGCCACCATACATTTCGTAATGTAATCATGCAATGACACACTTGCATAATGGCAGTTTTTGCATAATGAAACATGTCAGGTGTAGCTTTCCATCCCACCCCACCCTGCTTTGCTTACCCCTGCAGAAGTATAAATGGTGTGTGGGAAAGACCTTGAGAAACAAAAAGAGGATGAAGAGATGCTGCCTAGGAAATGATCAGATAAGAGAGGACACAGCCCTCATCTACATTATAGAGAAAGAGACTCAGAAGGGGCCCTCCTTAACTTCTCAGGATGAAAAGGAGATGGTGGAAGTTTATGCTTTCAGACTTGCAAGATTCTATTCAGGTAGCTTTCCAATAAAGCTCATCTGGTCTGTTTCCTGTCTGATATAACCGGGAAGGCTGACATCAATCTTCCAAATCTGAAAGTACAAGACCCCCCATCACCTTTATATCCTGAGAAGCTAAGGAGGTTCCTTTCTGAATCTGTTTCTCTGCCCATTTTGCAGCTGCTATGACTCTGCTCTCTCTTATCTGTTTGTTTCCTAGGCAGCATCCCTTCCCCCTGTTTCTCAGGGTCTTTCTCACATACCAATATAGAAGCTCATCATGATGGTGCTAACTTGAGAAACAATTGTTTGCCTTTCTCCTGCTCTTGTTTTTTTTTTTTTTTTCTGGATTTGGACACCTTATTTTTTTGTAGGCAGCCCAGACATTGCTTCAGAAATACATAGCTTGACTCTTTCTATTAATTTCAAGAGGGCCAGCTCTGTTAATGAGGATAAGGCATAGTGATGGAGTGATTCCTTGTAATGCAAGATGAAGTCTACAGAAAATGGCATTTTCCCCCCAGCCTACGTGAGTAAACAATTTGCTCAGAACTTCTTCAGGACTCCTGAACAAGCTTTTAAAAGTGATCCTGGAATCTGCTGACCCCTCCAATATTGGAACAATACGATTGTGTCAATTCTCATCCTTCTTTTCTCTAGACTAGATGAACCCAATGCCTGCAACCATTCTTCATATGTTTTAGCCTCTTTTCCCCAAATAATCTTTGTTGCTCTTTTCTGCACTCTTTCCTACAAACATAAACCACTAAGGGACAGAAGGTGAGTCTCTTGGTGGCTTATCTCATAAACGGTTACATAGGTGGCAGGAAATCTGGGGAGAAACCTTTCAATAAGGTCCCACCTTATGGCCACAATTGAGCCCAAAATTTCTGTTGTTAAGTGAAACATTTGTTAAGTGAGTTTAGTGGTGGGGTTCCAATTTTTTTACTACTGGTTCTGTGGGGGTGGCTTGGTGGGTGTGGTAGGGGAAGGATACTGTAAATTCCCATTCCCTCCTCACTCCTGGGGGAAGGCTACTGCAAAATCCCCATTCCCTCCTCACCCCACTAACCTGCTTTCCAGCTCCATTCTCCTATGCAGGGCAATCAAAGAAGACCCAGTGATCAGCTGGGACTCAATGGGAGGCAGAGAATAAATGAGGGCAGGGCCAACCAGTACCAGTATTTACAGGTTCTCCGAACTACTCAAAATTTCCGCTACCAGTTTTCCAGAATACCACCTCTGGTTGTGCCAAATCTTATGACCCTTTTTTTGGCACAAATCAGTGTAGTAGTTAAATGACTCACATGATCGCTAAGCGAATACTGTTTCCCGCATTGACTTCGCTGGTTGAAGCCTTCAGAGAAGGTTGCAAATAGTGATCACATGATCCTGGATGCTGCAACCATTGGGCATACATGCCAGGTACCAAGGACCTTAATCTTGATCATGAAATTGTGGGAATGCTGTGATGCTCATAAGTGTGAGAACCTATCATAAATCACTTTTTCAGTGCCATTGTAACTTCAAATGGTTGTTAAATAAATAGTGATAAGCTGAGGACTACCTATATTATACATAGCCAATTATTTTTATTTCCTGAGTTTTATACCATGCCTTGTAGTTAGTTTGATGCTCTGAACTGTCCAGAAGATCCAAGTGGGCAGCATTTTTTCCTCCAATGTCTTATTGACCACATTGTAAAATAAGTTGAGCTGACTGGTAAAGATTCTGTCTCAAGTGCATCTAGTTTTGGTCACTACGATATAAAAAAGATGTTGAGACTCTAGAAAAAGTACAATGGAAACCAACAAAAATGATTTGGAGACTGGAGGCTGAAACATATGAAGAATGGTTGCAGGAATTGTCTAGTCTAGTGGAAAGAAGGACTAGGGATGACATGAAGACAGTGTTCCAAAGCCACAAAGAAGAGGGGAGGGGTCAACCTATTGTCCAAAGCACCTGAAGACAGGACAAGAAGCAATAGATGAAAACTTATTAAGGAGAGAAACAACCTAGAACTAAGGAGAAATTTCCTGACAGATAGAACAATTAATCAGTGGAACAGCTTGCCTTCAGAAGTTGTGAACGCTCCAATACTGGAAATTTTTAAGACGAGAATTGACAGCCATTTGCGTGACATGATAAAGGCTTTCCTGGCTGAGCAAGGGTTGAACTAGAAGACCTCCAAGATCCTTCCCAAGTCTGTTATTCTGTTAAATTTTAACACTAAATGCAATCTTGGCCCTCATCAGGCAAATGTTTATTTGTTTATTCCATCAGTTTGTACAGCTGATTAAATCCTGCATGAACTTCACAAGGGACTCTGAGCAGCAAACTGTATTAAAATAAAATTAAAAGCCATTACAATCAGTTATACAAAAGTTATGAATCAAAATTCAAACACTTTTAGTTATTAAGTCCATTTCCCTTCCTCCCTTCCTTAATGCAAATAACATTGGATAATTTGTAAAATAATGTTTTATTCAAAAATGTAATAAACATGTTTTGAAAGCTCAGATATCACCTTTCATCATTTTTTCTATTTTTAATATGTGTCTACTTCTCAAACCAAAATGCCATTATATTAAAATTCTTTTCTCAGCATTGCTTTTTCTATGTATTATTCTATTTGCTGATTTTTAAAAAAACAAATGTTTTCACATAATGTTTACCAAAGCTCACAAATTATGGAAATTGGGTAAAAGTGATTTTAGATAACCACACACAAACCCATTACCCAATCACAACAGAGACTTTTAAACTGGCTCAAAGTGTTTTACCTACGTGGGATAAAAAGGACTTTCGGATAAGTGATTTGGGGCAAGGAAGGAAAAAGATGAGAAACATTGCGTTAGCATACGCATCAAACATCTCATCAGATAAATAACCACTGGGTTTCTGAATTCCTCTTGGTTTTTAAGAAGGTGGTAATGTAGATGCATTTTATGATTTGCATAAGGATTATTTATTTATTTAGATATAAAATTTAGAGACCACCCATCTCACTCACAGTGCGACTATGGGTGGTGATGTTTGGCCAGTTTTTAAGTTTCACCCCAGTTCTGAAATATTTGCTTTTTGGATTAAAACAGGATTGTTGGCATCTCCAGCAGTGATGCTCACAAGGCGAAGCATTTATTAAACACTCTTCTGAACTGAGAAAATGCTGTTTCTTTTAGGGAAAGCTCTGGATTTTTGAGAAGCTATCACTTATTTTAATTACTCTAGAGGAAATAAATTATTTAAATTCCCAAACTGTTGGCAGGAAAATTTTATGGGAATTCTTATCTGCAGGAACTAAAACAGGATTCTGGTGGCTCCAGAGATGTAGGAACTTTCTTTTGTGTCCTTATATGTTGTCCTTTTCGTGATATCCCAAGGACTGCTCTGATCACCCCAACCATCTCTGAATATGAGGGTTATACCAATTAATTCTGTTAAGTTCTGCGCATGGGTGCAAGGAGCGGAGACGAGGCAGCGAACAGTGAACTTCAACTCTTTATTAAGCATACTGAATAGAGCAATCACCTAGGGCAGCAGCAGCCCTTTTATAGGGTTGGCTGCTGTCCTATTAGCCAATGAAAACATGGAAGTGTTAAACCCTTGAACCAATGAGAGTTGGCCCGTGAACAGCCAATCAGATTTCCCAGAAGGGACCAATCCGATGTCACTATTATCGGCCAATCAGAGTGCAGGATTAGAACCCTGCTTTTTACTTAAGGTTGTTAAAACTTTATTAAACGCCTTTATTAGTTCATAACAAATTCTATGTTTTTAAGAGATGCTAACATTACACTTGGATACCTGGTGGCCAAATATCTTCATCAAATCACACAATCATGCCAAACATTTAATCATATAAGTTATTTTATTGGGTTTTTTCCCTCCCAGTAACAATTCGTTGCATTCAACTGTTTCTCTTTCTCTACTGTAAAGGCTGACCAAAGACTGTAATAAAGATATTTGATTTGATTTACAGGTAGCTCTCAACTTATGACAATTGAGCCCAAAATTTCTGTTGCTAAGTGAAACATTTGTTAAATGAGTTTGCCTTATTTTCTTGCCGCCATTGTTAAAAGTGCTTTTTTTTTCCCTCCAAAAGTCAACTTGACTTTCTTGAATTTTTTTTTTTTAAATGTTTCACTTCTCATCCAAGAAGCTTTTCAGTTCTGAAAAAACTACCCCCCCCCCCCCAAGAAAGTTCAGTTGACTTGTGGAAAAAGCATATCTGGGCCAAAAATGACCTGGAAGATTGAGACTCTCCATAGACAGTCACCAGAACTCTGGCTCTAACATTGGAGTTCTGCAGACTCAAATACTGGACCCTATCTAACAAAATAAAATTCTATGTAGAGAAAAGTAAAGTCTTACACTTAGGCAAGAAAAATCAAAACTACACATATAGACTGGGTGAAACCAGGCTTTAATAGCAGTAACTATGAGAGGGATCTTGGAGTCTTAGTGGACAACCAGCTAAATAGGAGTCAGCAGTGTGCAGTGGCAGCCCAAAAAAACCACAATGCAATTCTAAATTGCATCAACAGAGGTATATACAATCAAGATCCAGTGAGGTACTAATACTACTCTATAAAGCCTAAGACCACACATAGACTACTGCATCCAGTTTTGGTCACCACACTATAAAAAAGATGTTGAGACTCTAGAAAAAGTACAGAGAAGAGCAACCAGGATGATTATGGGACTGGAGTCTAAAACATGCAATGAATGGTTGCAGGAACTGGGCTTAGCTAGTCTAGTAAAGAGAAGGACCAGGGGAGACATAATGGCAGTGTTCCAATATTTGCCACAGAGAGGAAGGGGTCAAGCTATTTTCCAAGGTGCCCAAAGGCCAGACAAGGCATAATGGATGGAAACTGAATAAGGAGAGATTCAATCTGGTAATAAGGAGGAATTTTCTGACAGTAAGAACAATCAACTGATGGAATAGCTTGCCTTCAGAAGTTGTGGGAGCTTCATCACTGGAGGCTTTCAAGAAGAGATTGGACTGTCAGAAATGGTGTATGGTTTCCTACTTGGGCAGGGGATTGGACTAGAAGATGACCTACAAGATCCCTTCCAACTCTGTTAATCTGTTATCTGTTATCTATTATCCCTTGTGGACACTATTTCTCTCAAAAGACAGGTTGACTCCAACCCTGTTGGCTTTTCAGAGACTCTCAATCATGGATGTATTACTGGACCTGAGAGTGGGCTTGTTGTTTAGAGCCTGTGATGTGGCTGCTATCTATCTAGAAAGGTTTTATGTTTCCTATATTGTTTTTTTTTTTTTAACATTGGAAGCCACCCAGAATCATGGTTGTTAGAAAGGATGAGAAATGAGAAAGCAGTGAGTACTGTTGTTCTACAAAGCACCCACAAGCATTAATGATCTGACTGTCAGATATGGCATCTTTTTCTTGAGTTCAACAGAAAGGTTAATCAGCCAACTACTGGTGATCTCTGAATCTCTCTGGTCTTGGGGTGGGGAGAGGGCCTATATAATTTGGGCCGCCTTAATTTGAAGGCAGTGGAGACTAAATCTTCTGTGCCCAATTGGAAGCTCTTTTCCACCTAATTAGTCAGCTCAATTTCTGTAAGCATTGGAATTGCTGCAAGCTTTGAAGAAAGCAGGAAGGCTATAAATCAAAAAGCAGGTGTTAATTGTTCCCCTGCTGGGAGGTCTTCCTTTTTCTTTCTCTCCATCTGGTGAAAGGTGAAGGAAACTAATGTTGAAATGCACAAGAGTCAATATGATGTGTTAATTGGGACTGGTCTTTTCTTATTAGGCACATCTAGTGCCTGGACACTGGTTGGATTCCCGATCAGTTTTGTTTTCCATTTAAATCTGGGTCATGTTCTAGCTGTCCTGCTGTGCATTGTACATTTAGAGGTTGAGGTAGGCTTTTTACTGGTTTCACTGATTTTCATAGATGAGGAAATGAACATAATCTGTGTCCCCTCCCCCCCCCATTTCAAAGCGTTTCTTTTCTAATGCAGAATGTGTGGTCTGGAAAATGATTTATTGATTGCAACCTTCCAGATTCTTACTTCTCATCTTATGTTTGATGTACATTTTAAAAGAGGGATGTTTAAAGTCAACAATTTCCAAGGCACCTGTAGGTAAGACAAGAAATGAAGGATGGAAACTGATCAAGGAGAGATTCAACCTGGATATAAGGAGGAATTTTCTGACAGTGAGAACAATCAACCAATGGAACAAAAGTTGCCTTCAGAAGTTGTGGAAGCTTCATCACTGGAGGCTTTCAAGAAGAGATTGGACTGTCATCTATCAGAAATGGTGCAAGGTCTCCTGCTTGGGTGGTGGGGGGTTGGACTAGATGACCTACAGGGTCCCTTCCAACTCTGTTAATCTGTAATTGTTAGGTTGTGTTCACGTAGTGTACTCAAGTTGGTTTCATGGTGGCCCCCTGTTTCCACATGGCTGTATCATTCGCAGGTTGTTTTAGCCGTCTGGACTTGACTTGACTTGACTTGACTTGACTTTATTGCCATTGCACCTTGTACAATGAAATTAAATTCCATCTTCAGTATACATTATAACTATAAAAATAAAACACAAACACACATCCTTTACGTTCTATACAATTGAACTGAAAACCCCCAATATCACATTAATATTGCACTATATAATAGAATTCAGCCCTGGGATAGAAGCTATTTTTCAGCTATTTGCCCTTTATTATCCTGTACTGGCAGACCAGATGGTAATAGTTCAAAAAAAGGGTGCCCAGGATGAGATGGATCTTTAAGAATGTTTTGAACTTTCTTAAGGCAGCGGGAGCTATAACGCTCTTCCAAAGGTGGGAGAGGGCAACCAATGATCTTCTGGGCAATGATGTTAACCCTCTGGAGTGCTTTCCTATCTGCCACTGTGCAATTGGCAAACCATACAGGTACAGTAAGTTAAAATACTCTCTATGGTGCAGTAGTACTAGAAGATCACCAGCAGTTTTTCATTCAGTTGTTTCCTGAGAAGTCTTAAGTAGTATAATATCCGCTGAGCCCTTTTGACCAGTGCTGCAATGTGAAATGCCCCAGGTCAGGTCCTCTTTTATGATAACACCCAGAAACATAAAACTGTCCACCTGCTCCATTCAGTCTCCATTGATAAGCAAGGGCTGGTTGTCTGATCTATTCCTTCTATAGTCCACTATAAGCTCCTTGGTCTTATTGGTGTTTATTTTTATTTATGTATTTACTTTTGATCCCGCCTTTATTATTTTCATAAATAATTCAATGCGGCAAATGTATTTTGACACGCCTTTCTCCTCCCACAACAACAACTGTTTGAGGTAAATTGATTGAGAGAAAATGACTGTCCCAGAATCACCTAGCTGGGTTTCGTAAGGTGGGACTAGAAATTACTATCTCCTGGTAAATGGCAAAAAGTTATTTGACTGGCTTTCCTGCCTAAGGCAGGACTAGAAATCACCATATCCTGGTTTCTGTCCTGGTGCTTTTGCCTCTGGGCCAAATTTGCACCATGGGAAGTATCTCAATGCACTTGAAATAGGCAGTCCCTTTTTATTTTCTGCTTCTGGTACAAGGGATTTCCTGGATGAGACCAATTCTCTTTTCCCAAATTTTGTTTACATAGTACAGTACACAGAGGGTACTATATTAATAACTCTTGTGTAAACTACTTACACAGTTGTCCTCCGAGTGCTGTTCCTTTTGTCGCTAAAATATCCCTAGCCAGGCTGAAGCAGAAGAAGTATTGACAGCCTTTCGGAGGATTCCAACTTTCTGAAAGACATAAAAACTTTAGTAAAGAAGTTGTAAGGGGGAAGAGGAGAACGGGACTTTCAATTTCAACATTTTGTTGGAGAATAACAGCTAGTGCTATTTCTTATTATTCTCTTATTATTATTCTCTTATTATTTTTGTGAAATCCAAGCTGATAGAATGCTCTTCAATGCTTGCACCCCATTCCTCCATTCTCCCCTTTGCTTATCTGATGGTTGTCTTTTTTTCCAAGTGTCCCCTGAGCCCAGCCCTTAATTGCTTGGAAGTGGGAGATGGGTGCAAGAAAAGAAACCAAATAACTCAGCCCAATTTCTCCTTTTCCACTAGAAAATTTCATTAAGTCAAGCCATATGAGGAGAAGGTAATTATGGGCTCTTTTTGAGAAGGGGAATGTGCCCCTTCTTCCTTCCCCAACCTGAAGATCTATTTTCCATGTTATTTAGTTTGTTGATTCATACCTATTTAGAACTTAGAAATCTACCTATTTAGATCTCGTGTAAAAAGCTCACCTTTTCGACTCTGAAGTTCAGGATGCGATGGAAAAGAGCAAGGGGAATTTAATTCCCATAGGGGAATTAAATCTCTGTTTTGCCATGATGGCTCAGTGGTTAAAGATGCTGAGCTTGTCAATTGAAAAGCTGATAGCCCAAGTTTGAGACCCAAGCACTGTATGATGGGATGAACTCTTGTTACTTGTTTCAGCTCATGTGAACCTAGCAGTTCAAAAGCATGCAGATGTGAGATGATAAATAGATAGCACTTTGGTGAGAAGGTGACAGCATTCCGGACATCTCAGCATACAGTCATGCTGGCCACATGACCACAGGAGGGTCTTCTTAACCTTTGGCTAAGAAAAGGAGATAAACCTCCTAGAGTCAGACATGACTGGACAGGGGAAACTTTTAACTTTACCTTTATTGGCACATTGATTTTGTTGCTTAATGCAAACTATGTGGCCTTGCAAATGTTGTTTGCACGCCTGGGGATTCAAGATATTACTTCTGTCCTGACCAACATAGAAATCTTGCTCAGCAGATTTTGCCTCCTTCCTTGGATCTCTGTATTCAGGAAACTAATGGGGGTGCAGGTGGACGGGGGATGGGGAGAGGAGGAAGAAAGCTGTTTCTGTCTGTTGGATTCAATCTACTAGGAATTTCTCCAAGACACAACCCCATTTATTTCAATGGGACTGCTGGAGGACATTTGGCTTGATGGACTATCATTCATGGAGATCAATGGGATGGGTTGTTTGATCTCCCATTTCCAAAAATCTCACATGTCATATGTCTCCAGGGGTAACCCTGGCATTGGGAATTAATGAAATGTCCATTTCTGGAAAAGATATGTTCATTAATTTATTAAATTTATACATCTCCCATCGTGCCATCATGTGATTTCAGGCAGCTTACAACAAAAGAAAAACCACAATCTTCTAAAACCTTAAAACAATAAATGCTAACCTTAAAATTAATGAAGATGGCTAAGGAAGGAAATAATATATGATGAATCATCTACATTGGGACCCCAGGCCAATTGGCAGAGCCAGGTCTTCAGGCCCTTCCAGAAGACCAAAGGGGTGTGAATCTCACCTCAAACGGGCATGATGTTCTGGAAAGTGGGAGCAGAAAACGATGTTCTCCTGGACCTCACTTGACTTATGGGATCTTCAGCATGGCTCTTCCACTGGAACAAGTGGGCTGGGCCAATCCCATTGCATTGAGATGGTTCCTCAGGTAATCTGAGGATTCCCCTTTAAATTTGCAAGAAGCTTTAATTTTCCAAAGTGGTACCTTGTGCACTTCTAATTCAGGTGGACACGACTTAGCAAATAAATAACAGTAGTAACAATGCAGCTGGCAAAGTCATCTTTCCACATCTCTAATCAAAAAGCAGTTCCCCAAGGAGAGTTTTCAACCTGTGGTCAGACCACTACACCTCTAAAGATGTGAGTTCAAGAAATCTGTTCTCTAGAGTCTAGACCATGATCACTAAAAACTGAAGTCCAACACTGCCCAGCCAATGAAATATTCTGAGGATTTCATAACAGAAAAGAGTGGCATCTTAAAGAAGGAAGACCTTTTGCTTCTGAGAGAGGAGCTAGTGACTGACTGGGGCTGAATGTATCTCACAACTTTGTCCTGGAGACCATGCTGGAAATAATTTTAATGTGAATGAGCATCCATTTATGAGTGGCTAACAACTCAGTTTTTTAATTGGTGAGGTGACAGAAGGCAGAATGAAGAGATAACTCTTTTATAAAGCATCTCAGCTGGTGGGAGTGCTGGGTGACCTTGTTTGGCTGGGAAGCTAAGCAAAATCAGACTTGGTTGGTACTTGGGTGGAAGCTGAAAAAAAATATCACAGAAGTAAGCTTGGAAATCCATTATCATATAGTTGCTAAAGAAACTAAGTAAGTATATTCCTGAAGTCACCAGGAGTTGTGTTTCAGTCAAAGAAGCCTTTTCTTTTGCTTTATAAAACACCATGGGCAATATTTGGGTAGTTAAAGGCCCGAATTGACTCTGTGCCTTCCAGGTGTGTTTGAGGCTCAAAGCTTCAAATCCTCAGCCAACACGGTCTTGAGAAGACACAACTTTTCTGGTGGCATTAAGTTTGGTTTGTTCTGGGCCTGCTGGAACAAGCAATCTAAGGCCAGATTGTCCCTCTGCCAAAGTTTTTTGCAGCGCATGAAAATGACAATGGACCAATGCAAGTAACAGGCCAACTTCAGGGGCATTTATTAGTATGCTAACCTGATTGCGAAGACAATGATGTCAGAATGCAAGCTGATGTTTGTCTTCCAAAGTGATAAAAATTTAGGAAACAGAAGTCGCCCGAAAACTCCTTCAATATTATTGAACAGATCTGCCAGTTTGCTCGTTCATAGAAAGATGCTTAAAAAAGAAAGAAAAGAAAAGACCATCCCCCCTCTTCTCCAAATGTATAGATGTTGGGAAATATTTAGTTGCTGGGATCCTACTAACCCAAACTCTTTCTTCTTAAAAAAAAAAAAAAAAAGAGGGGGGAGGGGCTCTGAGAAAAATCATGCTCAGAAAAGTCATTTTTATTTTCAGTTTTAGAAAAAGGCCAAGTGTTTAGCACCTCTTGGACTTGTCTAGGAATTTTGCAGATGAGAAGGAGATTTCTTATTGCTATGGTGCCACCAGGCTACCACAGACTTTGCTTTTGATTCTCATCTGCCATCAGGACCATTTTAAGTCATGGCTAACTCCTACCTCTAATCCACTTTCAGATTCCTAGTTAGATAGTCCCACCATCTCCCAGCTTTTTTCATCCTGGTGTTATCCAGAAGTGTTGGACTATAATTTTCCCATAATTCCCTGTCAACAGGACTAAAGGTGATGATGGGTGAAATCATGGGAGCTATACTCCAACAGGTAGAAAGAATCCACTAAGGAAGAGTGAACTCTTATTGGGCTTTGAGATGACAAAGTGACAGCAGTAAAGCCAGGGATGCCCCCTGTGGTCCTCTCAGGTCAACAGTTTATACCAGTGTTCCTCAACCTTGGGAATTTTAAGATGGGTGGAATTCAACTCCCAGAATTCATGCTGGCTGGGGGAATTCTGGGAGTTAAAGTTGACCCACCCTAAAGTTTCCAAGGTTGAGGAACACTTGATTGACTGTCTCTGTGCTGTGGCTTTGATAAAAAAAAAAAAGAGTTTTGTTGTTCCACTGATGAAAGTTGTGAATGTGTTGAGAGGCATCCTGAATGAAATCAGCAAAGTAGTCCAGCCAATCTCCTTTGGTCACAGCAACTAATTGCCCTGCACCCTTCTTCCCAGGGTCCTTTGCAGATGTCATAGTAGTGGGTAATCCTTCACACATGTTGAAAACAAAGCTATGTCATGAGCTGGAACTGGAAAGTGGTATCTCCTTTTAGATCAGGGGTTCCCAACCTGGGGGTGCGAGACAATATTCCAGGGGATGTGAGAAAAGTCCAGGTAAATAATAGGATATTGGCTATATGTTGGCATTTTTATTTTCTTTTGCAATGGATTAACTTTGTTTTCATTTTAGAGTTAAGTATCGTTATTTAGTGGCCATCACATACATAGCTGAAAAGATTCAATCCTACCATATATTTAATGCATTCAGTAGTTCCTAAAGTCTACATTTCAGGGGGTGCAAGGTTCAAGTGAAATTTCTTTAGGGATGTGGGGCGAAAAAAAGATTGGGAACCACTGTTTTAGATGAAGGGAATTCTTGAAGAGGCCTTCCAGATTACACATTGCTTTGTGAGTTGAAATGGTATACCCCCTTCGCCTGATGTCAACCCTAATATATTTGTTATGATGCAATCAGCAGTCACAGAGATAAAACTCATCCTTTCAGGAAATTGAAGCTACGATGTAGGAGGAAGAAGGCTGCGGTTTTCAACTACTTACGATCTGTTTTTCCAGGTTTTTTTTTATTATTATTATCTCATTATCCTTTTGTAAATGTTTGCAGAACAGCAGCCACTTAAAAATTGCTCAAGTTTTAAGCGCCTGGATCTTTTATTGTTCTACAACAAGATCAGTGGGAAAAGTGCTCAATTTAATCCTCAGCAGGAATTGGATCACTCTGCTGAAGTCCAAGCTTGCCTGTTTCTTCAAAATGTAGAACCTTGGTTCTGCTCCATTTCTATGACCTATTATGGCCTGGGTGGCTTTGGTGGACTCTTCTTTCTGGGCAGCTTTCTCAACCATCCCTACCTCGCAGTAAGCCATGGTTCACTGAAGTAAGATTTATAGTTAAAGGTTTGATGGCAGTGACGAATCACAGTGCTTAATTGTAGCCAAAAGCAAACATGCCTCATCGTGGCTTAGTGCTATAGGTGAACACAGCCCTAGAATGGTGATTAGGTCAGCCACGATCAGCATTTGGGTAGGCCAGGTCTTGATATCACGTTGCTACTTTATCTTGCTGGGTATAATAACAGAAACTTGTTGCTGCCGATGTTTCTCTTTGCCCTCTCTTATTCCAAAGAAAATCAAGGTGGGGTTATTTTGAGTCTCTTTCTCACACATTTCCAGGACTGAGCTGTCATTTTCTTCTTCTCTATGAGCTCCTGTATTCTTCACGGTCTTCTACCACCACCAGCACTTGGTCTAACACTGGATGTGTGATTCCAGGAGAGGATGAGTCTTCTCACCTGTGATGTCTGTCTTCTTGGTCGTTGCATTTTCTCAAAGCACTCTTGCCTTGGTTTATTCTGATTGTTATAATATTCTGCTAGACCAAAGGGAGAATTTCAGGCTGCCTCATGCTTCAAAACAGTGGTGGAAAGCAGCGGGTGCCTAGCATAATGTTCTGAGGATGGCATCAGCGAGGGGGCATTTGATCTAAAGGTTGTGCCCAGCTCCAGATCCAAACAGTGCAGTGGGAGGTAGCCAAGCTCTTGGGTGTTTGTATCCCCATTCTTGAGAAGCTAAAATAAAAGGCTGCCTTGTCAGCAGGAAGCACCTTCAGAAGGGAACGTATCCCCCACCTTCCCCAGCAGTGAAGGGGGGGTGCTAGTGAGTGAAGATAGAGAAGGTTGGAGAGGTGCAGAATCTGCCTGTGCTGGGCTGGTGCATGTTACGATAATAGTAGGATGCTTAATTATAAAGAGTCACCTGGCAGCTGGGCTGCCAGAACTGTAACAAATGGTGCTCAAAACCTCTTTTGAAATAGTTAGGAAAACACTTGTTCTCCTGCATCCTAGGGAAATGTGTTAGAATGTAATTGTCCCACTTTTGCAACTTAATAAAAGGCAGTGGATGAGCAGTGAAAAAATGGTGTAGGCAACAGGGGGTGAGGGATGGAGAAAGCAGAGGTTGTTGCTGTGTGCTACAACACATGCTTTCCACACAAGCGATTCAGGATTGAGCCTGTGGCATCTGCTCCATTGAAAGGGCTCGGACGGCCGGAAAGCCACCCCACCAAGATATTAAGTGTTATGGACTAAGCCAATACAGTGATACAACCCTAAACAGCTTTTATTTTACAGCAGGCTTGTAATCCTGCACTTCTCATTGGCCCGCAAATAGCGAGTCGTGATTGGTTGTTTTTGGCCAATCTGATTGGCTGTTAACGGCCCCCTCTGATTGGACACTTGCGAAAGCGGTAAACTCAAACCATTGGTTGTTTTGACAGCAGTCAGCTCTATAAAAGAGCTGCTGCTGCCCAAGTATTTGCTCTGTTCTTATTTTACAATAAAGAGTTGAAGTCACCATTCGATGTCTCGTCTCCGTTCCTTGTGCCCATGCCCAGGACTTAACACTGGCAATGAGGATGGGATGCGGAGATGATAGAGCTGACTAAATATGCATCAAACAAGACAGAGCATATGTCGAAAGAGTGCATGCAACAAACGGCAAGATGACCAGCGGCGCCATACCACCTGCTCCATTCGACCCAGCAACCGAAGACTGGGACTCGTATATAGATCACTTCCAGATGTTCCTGGAGACCAACAATTTAAAAGATGCTATGCCTGGCAAGAAACGAGCGGTGTTCTGGACTCATTGCGGCCCCGCCATTTTCAAAATGGCTAAAGCACTGGCAAAACCAGTGGAAGTGAAGACCATGGATTGGGATACCCTCGCCCCAATCCTCTGGGCCCATTACGCACCCGCAGTACCTCCACTGATATGAAGACACGAATTTCACTAGAGGGACCAATGGAAGGACGAGACCGTTGGGAATTTCGTAGCCGACCTCTGGAACCTAGGAGGCTTTTGTGGTTTTGCAAACTTAGAGGAAGCCCTAAGAGACCGCATAGTTCTGGGATTAAATGCACCGCACGTGCAGAGTAAATTGATGGCGAAAGGCGACATCAGCCTTACAGATGTCATCGCCAATGCTACTGCCGCAGAAGCAACCAGGAAGTCAGCCGCTCGAATGCACTGAGCGAATGCACCGCTTCACCAACTCGCTAACGATAGCCCCCTCGCCGCTGAGAAGCACACGACCACCACCCACCACGAAGATCTCGAGTCATCCTCAGACAGTGAGGAAGAGGAGGTCAACCAGCTCCGCTTGGAACAAGAGCAAAGGAACCAGAGACATCCGCGCCAATGTGCTGGTTGCGGGGCAAACCACCCGCGATCGGACTGCAAATTCCTCAACTCACTCTGCCGTACTTGCAGAAAAAGAGGCCACATCGCAAAAGTCTGCAGAAGCAAGCGAGAGTCCAGTTCCAGCCGAAGGGAGAACAACCTCCGTCGGGAGACAGGCAAACCTCCTGAGAACCGGGACCGTCTGAACCACCAATGGAACAACCACTATTACTACAGAAATCGAGCACCTGCCTCTTCAACGAGATGAGAAGAGGCCCACCAAACCATTATTATCAGCCACGCTTCATCGTTCGATGCAAGAAAGGTCCGCGTAAGGGTTACTATTGAGAATTGACCATGCGTGATGGAAGTCGATTCAGGGTCGTCCCTCTCGATGGTCTCCTGGAAAACTCACAAACAGCTGATCCCTGCCATCTGTTGCCAGGACCTCAGCACTCAAAGAATCATCCTAAAAGACTACCAGGGAAACAGAATTCCGGTTGTCGGTTCCAGCCACGTCCAAGTATCCTTCAAGGACCGCACCGCGATGCTTCCCCTGACTATTGTGGATCGTGTCCAGCCCAGTTTGTTAGGGTTACAGTGGTTCGCCCCACTCGGGATTGAACTAGCCGGCATACACCAAACCAGAAGCGACGACTGGGAAGAGGCTCTCATCCAGGAATTCCAGGACGTGTTCACAGGAACATTAGGCAAGTACAAAGGGACCCCTATATCATTTAACCTCAGCCCTGATGTAGCTCCCATTCGGCTTAAGCCTCGTCGGTACCTTTTGCCCTAAAGCCGAAGATTGACGAGCAGCTAGATAAACTGATAACCCAGGACGTATTGGAACCGATTGACTAATGCCCACTGGGAAACTCCAATAGTAACGCCCATGAAGCCAGATGGTTCTTTAAGAATTTGTGGGGATTACCGGGCCACCCTAAATCATGCTCTTCAACAGAGCGCTTACCCAGTACTGGTGGTTCAACACCTTCTTCATTCCCTGGGTGGTGGAAAAATATTTGCGAAATTGGACTTAGCTCAGGCGTACCAGCAACTACCTGTAGACACGACAACTGCAGAAGCCCAGACAATAGTTACACATAGAGGCGCTTTCAAGTGCAATAGACTCCAATTCGGAGTAAGCGTGGTGCTGGGCATTTTCCAAAGTTTAATGGAGAAACTATTACAAGGCATAAAAGGTGTCGTGCCTTATTTTGACAACGTCCTAATAGCTGCCCCCACTAAAGAGTTATTAGTACAATGACTCAGAAAAGTTCTTCAGAAATTTAAAGACACTGGTCTGAGGGTAAAATGGGACAAGTGTCAATTTTGTACAGAGAGAGTGGAGTTCCTGGGTTACCTTCTCGACAGACAGGGAATCCACCCCACTGAAAAAAAACTAACCGCAATCAAAAATGCTCTGAGACCTAGGAATAACACAGACCTCCAAGCCTTCCTGGGACTTATTAACTTATATAACATCTTGCCCCAGAAGGCGACTGTAGCAGAGCCCCTACATAGACTTCTCGACAAAAAGGCTTCCTGGGTCTGGGGATGGCGTGAAGAGAGGGCATTCCAAGACCTCTTAACCTCCAATGCTGTATTAATGCAATACAACGAGACTCTTTGACAGTTACCTGTGACGCCTCACCATTTGGAGTGGGAGCCATTTTAAGCCATGTCCTACCAAATGGGAATGAGGCACCTATTGCGTTCTTTTCGAAAACTTTGTCTAAGACCAAAAGGAACTATAGTCAACTTGATAAAGAGGCTCTCGCTATTGTATCCGCAATTAAACTTTTCCATGAATATTTGTATGGGAGACCCTTTACCATAATTACAGACCACAAGCGCTACTTGGTATTTTGGTGGGAAACAAACCAACTCCCCATATCTTATCACCAAGAATGACACGTTGGTCAGAATTTTTAGCCGCCTACAATTACCGATTGCAACACCGCCCGGGAAAAACCATTCTCCACACTGATGCTTTGAGCCAATCCCCACTACCAGACATCATAGAGGACCCAGCTCCAACCTTATCCCTTTTGCAAATTGAAACCCTCAAATCGCCGCTGTTGACCGCTCGAGACATTGCCTTAGAAACAAAAAAGGACCCTGTTTTGGCACGAGTCCTCAGCTGGGTAGAACGGGGTCAGCGAAACCAATGATACGTTCAAGCCATTTAAGAATCGTCAAACAGAGCTATTCTCCCAAAAAGGCTGCATAATGTGGGGAGACAGAGTCATAATCCCAGAGAAATTGCAACATAGAGTATTAAAAATGTTGCATGATGGACATCCAGGCATTACATTACATTATACATTATTATCATCCTTAGCTTTCTATAGACCAATATATTATAAACAATCAAAAAAGAGTAAAAATAAAATGAAACTAATATATTTAGGATCCACATGATATATCCCCCAATCTACATTGTATCTTATATTTATTTCAGAGATATTCAAATAACCATTTCATATTTTTTCTTTATTTCCACTTAGCCAAGATTTACCTATATAATTTTAATAATTTTCATTCCCCTATTTTAATCATAATAAAATACTCTCATTATAAATATTTTATATTCCAGTATCATCCCTTCTAATGTATCATATTTTCTATTTTCTAATTTCCTTTATATAATCAATTACATTTTCTATTTCATGTGTACACCAAAAAAAGAAAGACAGAAAATTAAGTTTCACTTTTTGCTTCCATTTAACCAAATTTAATCTATAAAGTTTGTATAATTCACATCTTTTATTCATAATAGCATATTTTCTCCCAGTTTGCCATGTTCTCTGTTTTTCTATTATCATTTAAATAATCAATTGCAAGTTTTAAAATATATTTATGTAAAAAAGAAAGGATTAACAACAATAGTAACTTCTTAATGTCTCTCACTCTTTCTTCAATTTTCTCAATTATATAGTAATAATGTTGTTTTCTTTATTTCCGCTTAGCCAAAATTTGCCTATGCAATTTGATAAATTTTCATTCCCTATAGATACTTTATATTCCAATATAATCCCTTCTAATTTGTCATATTTTCTGTTTTCTCATATCCTTTGTATTGTCAGTTACTTTTTCTAGTTCATATATACACCAAAAAAGAAAAGAAAGACAAACAGAAAGTTACGTTTCCCTTTTTGCTTCCATAACCTATAATTCACACTTTTCAATCATATTTTCCCCCAATTTGACATATTCTCTGTTTTTTCAAACTTCAAATTTCCCCAATCTATATATCTAAAAAAACAACAACACAAAACAATATACACTCCCATGTGGTATCCCCCTTTTATACTACCCCTAACCCTTATCTCTAAATCTCTTGGCCTTGTCATTTCTTTTAATTTTAGCCAGCTTTCCTTTTTCTGGATTTTTCTGGTCTTTCCCCTTTTCCTCTTCTAATATTATTTTTATTTCCCTCTGCCTATCAACCTTTTCCCCCCCCGCCCTTCTCTGTTCTCTTTTTTGAAGTTTCTTCTTGTACAGTTTCTTCTTCTTCTGCTTAATCTTGGGAGTGTTTTCTCTTTTATTTGTTGCCTCTATTGTCAATATCTTAGTTTTAGGTTCTTTTATGTCTTTTGGCAGTTGCCCTTGTTCTCCATGCTCATCTGGGCTGCTTTCCTTTCCCTTTAACTCCTCCTCTCTAAGTTTTCTTTGTTCTTCTATGAATTGCATCACCATTACTTTGCCTACAAATATATCCAATAGTCTCTTTCTTTTTTTTAACATTCCTCTCACAATTTTCAGTTCCGACTTAAATTCTTTGCTTATTTCTTCAATTTTTTTAATCTGTTGAGTTATTCTTTATTTTATTAAAATTCAGAGTTTTCTGTTGTGGTCCTTGTCAAAAGTCTCCATTTATCTCAATTTCCCTTCCTTCTATCTCCTTGTCACAAATAGTTCCAAGATGTTACATCTGTTTATACTTTGCTGCAATCCCCCCCCCTTTAAAAAAGTTCTGGGGTTCTTGTTATGTTTTAGTTTTTTATTTCATTTCTTTTCTCTTTCATACATTTATACCACCAGTAATTTTCCATAAAAACATAGAAGAGGAAATATCTTTAACCATTAGATGGCGCTCTATATTGTTTCCACTTTTCAAAATCTTTTTTTTCTCTTTTCAGTTATATTAATGTTAAATTTTACCCATTGGGTTGTTGTTTTTTAAATAATCCATTCCAGGCAAATCCAGCATTCTATCAAATTAATTCCAAATTCTGTATATTGTTCCAAATTTAATCTCTACTTTCATATAGTTCTTTTATTTCTGGTTTTTTTATTTACCTTGTATTTTCCTCTTATTTTCCATTCGCCGCTGTCACACTCCCAAACGAGGGTTCTTTCTTTCCGCTTTTTGGGGTTGTCAAAAAAAAGTTCAAGTTCTTTTATCTGGCTACACGCCACTCACCACTTCACTGCTCCAGCACACACTTATGTCCCAGCAGCTTTCTGTCTTCAGGGTAGCCATTAAAACTGCTGCTTCTCCCTGTCTTCCAGGGGAGTATGCCAAGCCAAGGAGGGGAGATGCGGCTCCCCTTGACCCAGCTGGCAGCCTCCCCCTCTTTCCCCACCCTCATAGGGACCCCTCCAACAGGGCAAGCACGGATCAAGGCCACGCACGATCATGGTCTCTGGTCTATCTTCAACAGAAAGGCCACCGGAAGTCTTCAGGAGGTGTTTTTTTCTCCACCTCAAAATACATCCTCCTAGCTGTGAAGGCTGGGAAACTTAGAAAAGTGAATGTGAAATCTCCTCAGAATATCAAGGAGATCTTGATACTGAATTCTGTGGTCAGGCCTAGAATGGGCACCTTTAGTTAGAGAGTATCAAAACTGCTCTGTTTTGATTCTGCTAAAATTGTAATTGAATATAGAGATCTGGATAATTCTGTCTTGTTCTTTCCCCTGAGGTCAGAATTGCTTTAGCTTAGTTTGCTTGTTCTCCTTGTCCTTTCTCCCAGGAGCTCAGCGTAGAATCTCATACTGGATACCCAGGTAGTGCTATGCTAAGGCAATCTCCCCACAGTTGGTGTCCTTCAAAATATGCTGGGCTAGGATTCTCTTTTTGGGGATGTTAAGGACTAAGCTAATGCGTTCAGTAACAACCCTAATAGCTTTACTTTAACAGCAGGCTCGTAATCCTGCACTTCTAATTGGCCTACGAATAGTGAGTCGTGATTGGTCATTTCTGGGTAATCTGATTGGCTGACAGTGGGTCTCTCTGATTGGACACTTGTTAGAGCGGTAAACTCAAATCATTGGTTGTTGTGACAGCAGCCAGCTCTATAAAAGAGCTACTGCTGCCCAAGTATTTTGCTCTGTTCTGAAGTTATTAATAAAGAGTTGAAGTCACAGTTCGATGCCTCGTCTCCGTTCCTTGCGCCCATGCTCAGGACATAACAGGGGACAGCGCAGTTCTTCTCTATGGGCTCTGAGTTGGGTGACCTGGCATCTGAGGGGTGCCAGGTTGGGGAAGATAACTAAAGAAGGAAAAGTGATGTTTCAGATTCACTGTTATCTTGGTGTTTGATAAGACTTCAGCTTGTCTCATATTGGGCTGATTGCACTTTCCTAGAACAGTTTGGAGAAAGATCCTAAGAAGAGATTATAACTGGACTGTAGTAGTACAAACTATGCAGCTTCCTACAATCTTTCCTCCTCCAAACTATTGGAATGTGATCTTGATTTGCTCCAGTCAGCTAATAGGGATGGAGGAGAGAGAGATCTTTGACCTTAAGCTATCTGACTCTTGTCTGGATCATCAATGTTTATGTTTTCCTACCTTCCTTTCAGTATATTCTATAGAATCTTGCACAGGAAAGGCTTCTTAAGTGACTCTCATATTAGGAAGAAACCTTGTTGGTTTGTGGGAGCTAAAAAAAGTTGTGCCAGAGGTTTCCAAAATTTATTGCCCTTAATCTCAATGCCCTTAATGTCTTTGTAATTTTTTTCATGATGCCACTAGGCAGGAGTCTCCAAACTTGGCAACTTTAAGACTTGTAAACATGCATGGCTGGCTGAGAAATTCTGGGAGTTGAAGCCCACAAGTCTTAAAATTGCCAAGTTAGGACACCCCTGCACGAGAGGTTCCTTAAGTAAAATAGAATAGAATAACAGTGTTGGAAGGAATCTTGGAGATGTTCTAGTCCATCCCCCTGCTTAGGCAGGAAACCCTGTGTGCATCCAAGTGCCCTGGGGACAGTTAGAATAATTCTGGGATGCCAGGATGCATGATTTGGGAATCTGTGGGTGTTTCTGAAAATAAAGTTTTCTGGTTTTCTTTTTTTTCTTTTCTTTCCAAAAGGAAGATTTTTTTTTTTTTTAAAAAAAACACCTTTAAACTTGGATTTAAAATTTATTTCAGTAAGGATTGAAGAACATTTCACCTGGTGCTATAAAACCTGCTGATCTGAAGATTCCTAATAGGTGAAAAACAGTTAACAAGCAATTTCTGAAATTGATTATAAAGGGAAGTATCCATATGGGTGCTGTCTGTGGATTGAGCAAGATAGCTTTTCCTTTCTCTTCAAGAGCTCTAAATGCACTGGAGACCTCTCTCCTCATGAGAAGCAATTGTCTGGATCATTATGACTGATCTCAAGTCCTCTCCTTTTCCAGAGAGCAATCTCAAAAATCTGGTCTATTTACTGACTCTTCATTCCACGTGGTCATTGATTCTGTGTTTGCCATTTCTTTCCCAGAAGTCTCTAAGAGGCTTCTTTTGATTTGTACCTTTTTTCAGTTGGTGGAGTTAAAATGAATCATTGTTTGCGTTTGCACACCATGCTATCCCATGGTTTAAAGAATAAGCCCATTTGCCTGACTGAGCATTGCTCACTGACTCACAAATTACCCGATGCCATTTTAATTTAATGTGCTTTGTGAATTTGGTTAAGAAGGAGACAGGCTGTATTCCATAATACTAGGCTAAACTAGGGAGCATTTATAATTCATGTGTTGTGGGAACCAGGCTATTGTATTGCATTGTATGCTGTGTGGACCAGGCTATCACATTAAGCTATAATGTCTGTGGAAATTCTCAATCATTCAAGTCATGGTTGGACTTTCTTTTTTCTTGAAGACACTTTGCTTCTCATCTAAGAAGCTTCTTCAGATCCTTCCATACTCCACCATTCAGTCAGAACTGAAGAAGCTTCTTGGATGAGAAGTGAAACATCTTCAAGCAAAAATAAAGAAAGTCCAGTTCAAGTCCTGTCTTGGCCACCAAGCTAGCTGGGTGACTTTGGTTCAGTCCCTCTCTCACAGCCCAAGGAAGGAGAAAATGGCAAACTACTTCCAAAATCTTGCTAGAAAAATTGCAGGAACTTGTAGTCACCTTCAGTTAAGATCTTGATGGAGCTGGACTTGAAGCTAGGAGATCTTGAGTTCTCTTGATTTACACATGAAGCAAATTAGGTGACTTTGAGCTAGTCACTCTCTTTTAACCCTAGGAAGAAGAAGGCAACGGCAAATTGCTTTCAAAAATTTTCCAAGAAAACTGGTCCAGAGTTAAGACTCTTGAAGACAGAAAACCTAGCAACAACCAGGGTTTGTTCTTGCATAAACCCAACCACCATGTACAATGTTTATCATTCTGAAAGAAGCCAGTTGTCACCTCCTTTTCTGCCTCTCTGATCAACCAAGACTCCCTATCTCTTGGCAGAGCACTGGAAGATATGTAACTATGGAAAAGAAATCTCGGATCAAACAAACTGACAAATCCTGCCTTTGTGTAGAGTATCTGCAGAAGTTTTTTTTTCTCAACCATAGCAACTTAAAGATGTGTAAAGTTCAATTCTCAGAATTCCGAGAGTGGATGGGAATTTCTGGGACTTGATGTATATACATCTTCAAGTTGCCAAGGTTGAGAAACACTGGTCTATTGGAAATGCATCCATAAAAGTATACCAGAGGAATGAGAGTGTATCAATTACAGAGCATTAATCACAGTGCAAACATTTCCGTACTTTGTCTAATCATTGCTCTTCCTCTGCTGGCCAACAATCCTGGTTGCCAAGTACCAAATAATTTTATCTCTGGTTTTCTCCTTCTTTAAAGATACAGCTCCATCATTTGATGGAAGAGAAGGATGGGATACTTCCAACACAGGTTTGCTTGGTCACCCATTCTGCACTTTAGTATATTTGTGCTCTCCCAATCTTCATATCTTCTGGCTGAGCTGGATTTCAGTTCTCCTAACCATGTCAAGACTGACTTCAGTGGGAGGAGCAGGATTCACTTTTTTGGGGGGAGGGGAATGGCAGCTCAACATTGGAGAGGACCAGTCATTTCCTGATATTTCTATTGGATGGGGTGGTTTGTACCACTCTTTCTCTGTGTGTCTGGATCTCTCATACACTATCATCTATGTACTTTTCTGTCTCAAACACACACATGATGGTTTACCTGGAGAGTAGATGAATTTTCACTTCTTATTTTGAGAAAGGGTATTTATCTAGCTACCTAGGTCTATCTATCCATCTATCTAGCTATCTGCATATCTCTTTCTGTGTGTGTGTGTGTGTGTGTGTGTGTGTAAGTTCCCCAAAGGCTTTTGACCCGAGTGTTACAAAAACTTCACTATGTGCCCTCAACACTGGTGTAATTCTACTTGCTTGATGGGGCTGGCTCTTTGATGGATGGAGTGGAGGCCTGCAGAAGGCTCGTCATGAAATATTTACATTGGTTTGCAGTCACCCTGGAGAATTTTATTGAGTTTTGCTGGCCCTTTTGAGCTACGTTCTGTCAGGGGATGTTGCCAGATGATGGATGGAAGGATGGGACATGCAGGTGTAGCTCAATCAGGGAAGGGTAGAGTAATTTATCTACTATATACATAAAATACATTAATACCCTCTCTGCTTTTCTTGTCTCAAAATCCCCAAGTCCCATGGAATGGCTTTAGTTCACCATGTGCAGAGTGATGCTGTTTCTAGCTTTCCTTCCTGTTTGGCTTTGCATTGTCTGCTGACCCCATGTAATGCTGGGAGCTACCCTATAAGAGGTAGTCCTTGACTTATGACCATAATCGAACCCAAAATTTATGTTGCTAAGTGAGACATTTGTTGCTCCATTTTACAACTTTTCTCACCACAATTATCAAATGATTGCAGTGGTTAAGCTGGTTGTCAAGCAAAACTGGCTTCCCCATTGATTTTGCTTGTCAGAAGGTTGCAAAAGGGAATCACATGAATTGGGGACACTGCAACCATCATAAATATGAAACAGTTGCCAAACATCTGAATATGAATATTGGGATTCTGCAATGGTCTTAATAGCAACAGCACTTAGACTTATATACCGCTTCCAAATGCTTTACAGCCTTCTCTAAGCGGTTTACAGAGTAAGCCTATTGCCCCAAACAATCTGGGTCCTCATTTTACCAACCTCAGAAGGATGGAAAGCTAAGTCAACTTTGAGCCATGTCAGGATCAAACTGCTGAACTGCTGGCAGCCGGCAGTTAGCAGAAGTAGCCTGCAGTATTGCATTCTAACCACTGTGCCACCATGGTTCTTGCAGTATAAAGTATGAAAAATGGTCATAAATCATTTGAACTATTACTAAATGAACTGTTGTAAGTCAAGGGTTACCTGTACTTTTTGCACATGTACCCCAATATTGAAGAAGCCATTGCCAGACAATTGGATAGCACAATGCATGAGGTTCTTTGGAGGGGTGTTATTAGTATGAGCTGAGAACAAAGAACAAATTCTTGAAGACCTTTAAGGCTAGTCTAGGTAGGACAGGCCAAGTCCTCCTAACACTGTCCCAGATTCAACTTGAAATGCTTGCTTTCTTTGCTTGCCTCTGCCAGGCCGCCTCCACCACTGCTGCTTCAGTTTTTCTCTCCGAGAGACCAGTGACATGCGTGTGGATGCACTGTGGGAAATTTAAGGAAGTTAAAAGAAAGTTAAATCTAGAAAATTAAGAGAAAATGGTGGTGTGTGTCTTTGGTAATGAATGGCAATGCTTTAATTAAAAAAAACAAAAACAAGAGAGATGCCTCCTGCACACTAATGCCAGGGTATGGGTTAAGGTGGAGATAGACTGAAAGGGAAACATATCTTTGGTCGTGCAGTTCCAGCACCATTTCTGCAGCCTACTTAATTATGGATCTGAGCGGCATGCTAACTTTAGTTCGTACTATTTTTTTCATGGCTTGATATGTTAGGCAATTGGTTACTGTGTCCACAAATGACTTGGATGAATGTGGCGCCTCTGTTATTCACTTGAATTGATACCTGCCACAGGTCAGAATCAGAGAGCTCTAGGAAACAAAACATGTCAGTTGATTGGATAAAGAACTAGACTCATTGGGCCATCATTTCAGAGATATTGTACTGTATTTCCTTACCTAAACAGAAAAACAGAATGACTACAGGTAGGAAAAAAAATCGGTGGAATGGGAGCAAATTTCCTGTTGCTTTCCCCATTGAGTTTCCTTGTGGGAAGTTGTCACTGCATTTTGGAAACCCTTCCTTCCTTCCTTCCTTCCTTCCTTCCTTCCTTCCTTCCTTCCTTCCTTCCTTCCTTGCTTCCTTCCTTCCTTCCTCCCTCCCTCCCTCCCTCCCTCCCTCCCTCCCTAAAGAAAAAACAACATCTGAGCTTCTTTTAGGGTTTAGAGAAGAGAGCAAAGCAGTCAGCAAGGGTCTTTTTGTTCCATCCATCTTGATAAAATTCAGCATTTCAGTTCTGGTTAAATAGCTGCTGTTTCACCTGTCTTGCATTATCCATGATTATTTTTTGTATTTGTAGTTGTAATTTTCTGTAATTTTATTTTAATATTATTTGCTGCCCAGAGTCACTACTTGAGATAGACAGTTATACAAGTTGATTACATTAGTCAGACATGTGAGATGCTCTCCAAATAAGCAATTGAAAACAAGTCTTTCATTTTAAAACTGGAAGACCATAAGGACTGACTCTTGATTAAGACTTGAAGCCTTTATCTTACTTTCATTTTCCAAAGTCTCAAAAGTCTCTTTCCTTATAGTTTCAGACACATTATGTGAAACTCTCTGGAAAAGCCTGTAATGCTGGGAAAGATAGAAAGAAAGAAAGAAAGAAAGAAAGAAAGAAAGAAAGAAAGAAAGAAAGAAAGAAAGAAAGAAAGAAAAGGTGGATGACAAAGTGCACTATTGGGAAGAAAAGAACAGGCTAGGTAGGGATCAATCATGGAGAAAATCTATTGAGTTGCTAAGAATCAGAAATGACTTGATGGCGCATAATCATCCAGCCATCCATTTCTTATGGCAGAGGCCATCGCCCTTTAAGGACAGTGGCTTCCACTGAAAGATCACAAAGGTACAAAATGTATCTGCCAGCTTTTAACAGGATGGATAAGGATGCTATTTTCCTGCCCACTTGTCCAAAGCTCAAGATGGCAGGACAAGAAATAACGGGTGGAAGTTTGTTAAAGAGAGATCCAATTTAGAAGTAAGAAGAAATTTCCAATGGAATAGCTTGCCTCTCAAAATTGTAGGTGCTCCATTTCTGTTTTCAAGAATAGACTGGGCAACAATTTGACCAGAATGGTATGAGCAAGGGCAAGACTAGAAGACCTCTGAGGTCCCTCCCAGCCCTATGATTATAAGTTCTACTCTCTATTCCTTCCAGATTCTCTTATCTTTGTGCATAAAATCTACCTAGTCAAAAATAGGATTTGGTCATTGGGCTTCAATGGTTATCACCAAACGTGTTATCTGATTCAGACCATTGTTTTGAGCCAGAAGATGGCTTATTTGTATGGACATGCTCTGTTACATGACCATAGTGATTGTGGGTTTTTTAAACTTTGAATTAAGGGCTTTTGTTTGTTATATGAAATGGGAAACTCTCTTCTTCTGGACAAAACTGGGCACTAGCTGTTTACCACTTTCACTTCTTTAAAAATCCATCATTGAGTAGCTCAAAGATGTCCTTGTAAACAAAGATGATGGCCTTTCTTTGAAACTTCTGGTTTTTTTAAAAAAATAAAAAAAATAGGTGGAGCTGGTAGGCCAGAAGGCAACAGGGAAAATAGCACCATGGGAAAATTAACTTGCCTTTCCATAGCGTACAAGTAAGCAGAACATCCCACGGGGCCATTCTTCTGGCTGAGTGAAATGGACATGAACTTTCTGCTTAATTTAATAAAAACTTAATATCATAATCACTTGGACATAATAGATGACTTGTATCTTGTTTATGTTTTCCTCTTCAGATTTGCAGAACTTTCATCCACTTAACAGTTGGGGGTTTCCATCTGTAGATATGATCCTTCTTCCAGATACAAGAAATTAAGGAATATAATGATTGCAGAAGGTTATGCCCAGGGCAGTTCTGTAACACTGGATTAATGTTTGGATCTAATTGCTCCAATGTTAACAGAGTATTATAAAATTTGGCCTGTTGGATTGTAAGATAGCAAAGCTGGAGTTGGGCTTAGAGCCAGCTTCCTCAGGGGATTGCAAATTTTCAGGTTTGCTTTGGCATTTGCAATGCTGAGATAGTCAGGTCTGGAGTGTACACACAGGCAAGGAAAACAACAGCTTGCAGCCCTTGCCATGGTTACCCATGAAAACAAATGCAGTGGGGGTATCTATATTCAGGACATGCGTGGATTTATAAGACACACTGTTTATACAAGAGGCAAGCGGCTTTTCCAGTTCCCATAGGAGTTGAGTGTTGACTTAGAGGCAGCCAAGAAGTCCTTACACCCTTCACTTGGGAATGTCAAGGGTGAATGTGGGTTGGGCTTGGGCCAGATAACATGAGTCCAAATGCCCGCAAAGCCATTCCTCTTTTAGGCTTTTATTTGAGGAATAATGGGATGGGATGGAGGAAGGGATGCTGAAGTGATAAGTCACACAAGCTGGGGGCTGGGCAGTTGAGTGAGCTCTGTTTTTTGGTCTTATGGTTCTAGATTCCCAAAGATATCTAAGAAAGCCCTACATTCTATTCACCACTCAGTATCCATTGCGTTGGATTTTTAGGCATGTCGAGCACAATGGGCTGGTTTGTCCTTTGACACTTCCACATGACCGCTCTGTGTTCAGAGACACAGCCATACATGTCCTTAGTGGTGCTTCTGTGATTGTTATGACAGAGAGATGATTGAAGATGCCTTCCAAGGAAGTTCAGCCCATTTCTCTATTTTTCCTTTATGGAACTTCTTATGAATAACTTTGGGATCTTCCTGAATTGTAGCTTGAAAATCTAGCGTATTCCAGTATAATGTGGGTTCTCTCTAGGAATATATTTTTTGGAAACAAATTCATCCTTAGATCTGGATTAGAAGGAAATTTATTTTCAGCTCCTGGTTTAACACATTTATAAAGGGTGTGTCAGATGGAGACTGACTCTGAGTCAGAGGAGGAACAGACAAGGAGTGGAAGTGTAGCTCTGGAGGTTGTGGAGGAGGCTGGGGAAGGGCAGAGGCTGGCTGGGCAGTCAGAGGAGGACCCAGGCCCATCCCCTCTCCATCCTAGGGCATGCAGGGAGGAGAGGATAAGGGAGAGACGTCTACTCAGGAGGAGGGGGCCTTGATCCTCTTCATGGGCTGTAGCTGTAACAACTGAATAAGAGGATGGACATGCGTACAGACATGCGCAGGAAACAAAGTGTGGAAATATCTCTAATTTATGATTCCTCTCTGAGTTTGGCGTCCTTCCCAGTGTATGTTCTGTTATCTGTGGACATCTTCAAGTCCTTATCTTGCCTGGTTTGTCTCTATAATTTAAGTGGCATTTCCTCCTTCTTGTATCTGCTTGTGTGGGAGTTTTTTGTCTTCTGTCAAGGATATTTGGAGCTTGGAAGCAAAATGAAGGAATAAAAGGGGCTTCACTGGGTTTTTGTGACTGTGTGTATTTTGTATCCCACCCCCCTGGGTCATCACAGGGTGATATTTTTTACCCAATTCATGGAGAGAATTTTAATGGAAGTTCTGTAATACAGTTTGACAAAGAGACTGCTTTTTATATTTTTCATATATTTCTAATTGACATTAGAGGCCATTAGAGTGATTTTCTTCTGGACATTCTTGTTTGTTTTATGTAAGCAGGAACTTTTTAAATGCCTTATATCTTCACTTTTGGGGGACATCAAATTTTGAACATTGCTCCACATTTTGTTTTTGTTTCTGAGAGTCTAAAAGAGATTTTTTTTTTTTTTTTTAAAAAATCAGTTTGCTTTTCCAAAACCAGAGCTTCAAAAAGTATTACCATTCCTACCAGTTCTTAACTTTGTTTCAGAAGACTTTAAATTCACCCAACACAGTATAGCAACATTTCTTTTTTCAACTAAGATTGTCCCTTCTGACATCATATATATTTTTGAGGTTAAAGTTTGGGGTCTTTTTTTTCCCCATTGGGTATCAGGTTTTTTTAAATTAAATTAAATTTGTTAGGGGAAAAAGAGGAGCTTCAGCCAAATAAAATGTCCCTTCGTTTGAGCAGGGCCAATTCAGCAACACAAATGTACCAAAACATGGATTATCAGTTTGATGGTTGATTGATTGAGACAGCTTTTTTTTTCTTGGACATTTTTTCCGAGTATGTTCCAATGTTTTGCAATCTCCTTGACAATTATTACTCTGATGATTTTTTTTATCTTTGCTTATGGTCTGATGGCTTTTTTCTGGATAGTCATATTTGGGTATCTCTTTTTCTTTCTTCCCTGTTGGCTGATTTACTGGACACGTTTGGTGCAATTGAATTTTTGTTGGTTTGATGTGCAGTGCAATTGCATCTGTTTTTCACCTGTAGACAATATACCATGAGAGTGAATTCCCATGCTAGGGTTCTCTGCTGGGACCATAGACAAATTTACTTCATGGCTCTACTTCCTTTAGTTATTAAATGGTCCAAGGGCAAATAAATAAATAAATAAAAAGTGTCTATTTCCATCATGTATTTATATGGATAAAAAAGAGCAAAACATCTTTTTTTTTAAATCCATGCAACTACATTGTTGGAAGTAGATGAGGATTATGGCATATACGTATCGAAGATAAAATCAAATGCAAGGAATTACCTTGAATTTTTTGAGTTCTTACTATAAAGTGGAAATGCAGGGAACTTGAGCCTAATACAGTAAATAACAATATTCTTTTTGGCTCAGTGTTAACTAGGTGATAGCATTATTGATGTAAATAATACAACAATTAATGTCTCAATAGTTAGATGCTATGCTATAATTGCATTAAAAAGACAGCCAGCATGCTTGCTGTCTAAACTTTACGTGTTCTGTTAAGACAACACTTCAAGGGAAGTACTAATACCACTCCATAAAGCCTTAGTAAGACCACACCTAGAGTACTGCATCCAGTTTTGGTCACCACATTATAAAAAAGATGTTGAGACTCTAGAAAAAGTACAGAGAAGAGCAACCAGGATGATTAGGGGACTGGAGGCTAAAACATACAACGAACAGTTGCAGGAACTGGACTTGGCTAGTCTAGTAAAGAGAAGGACCAGGGGAGACATGATAGCAGTCTCCCAATATTTGAGGGGCTGCCACAGGGAGGAAGGGGTCAAGCTATTTTCTAAAGCTCCTGTAGGCCAGACAAGGAATAATGGATGGAAACTGAAGAAGGAGAGATTTAACCTGGAAACAAGGAGAAATTTTCTGACAGTGAGAACAATCAACCCATGGAACAGAAGTTGCCCTTGGAAGTTGTGGGAGCTTCATCACTTGAGACTTTCAAGAAGAGATTGGACTGCCATTTGTCAGAAATGGTATAGGATCTCCCGCTTGGACGGGGGGGTGCACTAGATGACCTACAACTTTCAACTCTGATTATCTGTATCTGTATCTGACAAAGGTGTCAAACTCAAGGCCTGTAGGCTGGAACTGGTCTACGCGGTACTTAAATCTGGCCTGTGGGGCCAGCCAGGAAGCAGCAAAGGACCCACCCATGGTGCCTCTGGCAGCCAAAACAGGGTGCAGGGGGGCCATGCACAGCCTCCCATGCCCCGTTTTCAGCCTGGATGGCTTCCTGCAGCATACTGCCAGCCAAAACGGCGTGGTGGTGGTGGTGCTACTCCACGTGTGCTCTGTTTTGGCCAGCAGGATGCTGCAGGAGGTGTCCATCCTGTCTCCCTGCACTGCCGGCCTGTGCAGAAGTACAATGCTGATCTGGCCCTCAAAGAAATCCAGTTTGAAACCCCTGTGTTAAAGATAAAGTTATATAGTTTTATTACAAAGCTGCATAAATAAACCACATTAGGATTGTCACGCCCTGTTGCAAAAGAGAAAGACAAAACAACCCAACTTGGATGAGGGCTTATCTTGAGGTCTGTTCTGATGTGTAGATATGCTGACCTGGCAATGAATGGTGGGAATTGAAAACATCATTTAAAAAATCCTGACCAATTGATTAGTCAAATATTATTTTTTCTCATATCATTGCATCATGGTCACAGAAAATATCCACAATCTTTTGTAAAACCATGATCAAAGAAGGAGCAGATTGTTGGGGGCAAGATTCTATAAATTGTTTAGAGAGGGCTGTAAAGCACTGTGAAATGGTATATAAGTCTAAGTGCTATTGTTATGGCTATATGCAGTTCTTTTAACTAATCATTAGAGAATCCACCTTCGAGTTTCTGCTTTTGCTCTGTCCTGTTTCCAGTTCTTCAGCAACTTTCTTGGTGACCCAAATTGGACACGATAATTCAGGTGCAACCTGGCTACTGCAGTATAGATGAAAAACAATTACTTCCCATGATCTCAGCATTATTATGCCTCCGTTAATGCAATCCAAGCAGAGATGGAATTCTACCTGGATGGACCAGTTCTATAGAACCAGTTGTTATGATTCTGCGCAGCTTGGAGAACTGGTAAATCGCGCCACTGTCTGGCCCCTCCCCTCCCTTCTCTGCCTTGTCACTTTTACCTGGCATGCACGCCATCAAACTTGCCTGCATTGGGTAAGTTGCTATTTTTCCTCCCCGCCACACCATCAGCTGTTCTGCTGTGCCAGGAGATTTAGATTAGTTAGAAAGCAGGAAATTGTTGGATTTCTAGCTAATTTAAAAGCAGAGCTGAATCTTCCTTAGGATTGAAGCATCTATTTTTCAGTGCAGACACAGGTAGCAGATTGCAGAATGGTAGATCTCTGAGGAAATCTATGATTCTATGAGCAACTCAATCTGCCTGTCTGCTTTGCCCAATTTTGGGCAAAAGTTGCTCTTTTTTAATAAAAAAATTAATATTTACATCAATATTTATAATATTTACATATAAGCCATGCCCAGCCAGTCACGTGACCACCAAGCCACACCCACTAATTAGGCCACACCCACAGAACTGGTTGTTAAGAAATTTGAATCCCACCCCTGAATCCAAGACTACACTGGCTCCTTTGGGAGATGCAGCACACTGCTGATTCATGTCGAATCTGTGGTCTACTAGAACCCCCAGAACCCTTCAGCAAGTTAATATGAATCTAACAAATGAATGACAACTGAATATTGTTAAGTTTTAGCTATATTTATGAAGCATGAATGATGCTGGGGGGAAGGCAGAATTCAAACAAGTGAACTTGTGACAAGATTGAAAGCCCACTCCTCTTTTTAGTTCAGCCACATCTTAATTTTTTTTATCCCCAACCTGCCTCAGATTTCTCCTCTTTATTCACTCAGTTCATTTACTTTCTTTTAGCTGCCCATTGTTACATGTGATTTTTTTGGTAAAGGATGTAAAAGTCGGTGGGTTTTAGCCCAGGAATTAATATTACCAATAATAATAAAAAGAAGTCAGCCTTTGCAAGCTGAAGAAACATTGGATCGCCAGGTAAGCTGCTGCAAAGATCACACAGACTGACTACAAGCAACAGCATGACAAAGTAGCAACAATAGTGTGCTGGCAGATCAGCAAGAAATACCATTTGCCTGCAAGCAAAAACTGCTGGACTCGTAAAATAGACAACGTTCTAGAAAATGAAGAACCTAAAATGCTCTGGGACTTTAAAATTCAGATAAGCACTTGCCACATAATATCCCAGACTTAACAATTGTCAATAAGAAAGAAAAAAAAAGTCTGAATTGTGGATGTGGCCGTGTCTGAAATATAACAAAAGAAAAAAAAAATAGAGAAGATAGCAAAATACAAAGAGCTGCAAATAGATATAAAATGACTGTCAAAAAATAAATAAATCCCCAAACAATCAGAGCACCACTTGAACACTATCAACACTGACAAAATCCCCATCAGTCAATTCCAGCTGGCAGTTTTATTTGAACAGCTTACATCCTGTGACAATACCTTTAATATCATGAAATTGGAACACCTTCCTATCCTAGACCCTTGAAAAGAATTTGCTTGGTGCACAAAAATGCCTACCCTGGTCTAAACATTTGTCTGACTGTGCGATGATCCATTAAAAAGTCAGCTATTATTTTAGACACTAATACCTATGATCAAGTTAATAGCGTTCCTCCAAATACCATGCTTTGGATGATCCTTTTCTTGGGATGCTAATCCCATCTGGAGTCTCTAAAGCAAAGCAGAAAAACAGGCAGGCATCCAACTTGAGCTCAAGCATATCATAAAGAAGTCACCTCAGATACCAAAGCGCCCTCTTGGGAACTGCTTATAGTTCTTGGAAATACTTGGAGCCTCTTTGTAGCTCACTGGTGCTCCAAATTTCTGCTGCTACATCATTTAGCTGCATAATTTTGCAAAGAACATCTCTGTTTAACAGCTCCATTCTTGGAACTGCAGGAATAACATTCCACTTGAAATACCAATTCAGTGCTTTCTGGATCTGAGCTAATAAAACTTACTCAAACTTGTTTTTTGGGGGGGAGGGGTGAGAGTAGGAGACGGGTGGTTTGTGTTACAAAATAATAAAGCAAAATGAAATGAGTAAAGTTGACCACTCAGATGATCTCCTGTGCAGTTCCTGTATTTTTCATTGGAGGAAGGCCTTATGAAATTTTCATTTGGGTTGGCTCTTGGCAAAATTCAGAGATGAAGAAGTCTAGAGTTGGGAAGTGTGAGAAGAAATATCCATCTAGTTCAATTCCAAGCCAGGTGAAAGACACTGGAAACATGGAGGCTGATTGGAAAAATGGTTTAACAATGAAGCAGAACCAACAAGCACATGGTTCTGGTGCAACTGACCACATGGAGTTGAGAGTGAGGGGTTTTTACACCTTCTTTAAGCTTTGCACTTGAGCTTCCTACTCCTGTGCAAGAACATGTATTCTACTGGCTGTTGTCAGACTCCCATGGGGCCACATTGAGGTTATGTAGGGGTCATAGTTGGCTCTATAGGCAAAGTACAAATCCTAGGTGTTTGAGCTAAGTTTGGTTGAAGTTTCTGAGGGTGATACAATGAGGGGGCTTGTGTTCTGAAAGAGTGTTGGGCAATTCCTATTGTGGCTGAGGGCTAATCCTACCTTTGTTCAGATATTGCTACAGGGAATTTCAAAATATCTTGTCTTGAATGGATTTCTGCCTGCAGTATTCGCTTTGCCAATGAATAGAGCTACCTAGATACTTGGCTTCTTTCAATAAGCTCTTTATCTCTTAAGTGCTGACATCTGCTGAGAGCTATTAGGAAAAGTTGGGGGCTGCTTTCTCCCTCTAAAAAAGCTTCTCAACCAGGGCAATATAATATTCTGCTTTTTAAATATTTCTCAAAATATTTCATTCTTTTAGGAGAGGGGTGGGTGCTAACTTTCTACAGAAGCCCCTGTTGACCCTTCTCTGGATGGTCCTCAGATGTTTTGGTTATTGTTGGAGACAAAATGGCAAGTTGGAACTTGTCCCTGAATTCTCCAATCTTATTCTCAAGGGGGGCATTTTTCCTTAGCTGGAATAATAGATGTTCAGAGTAGGGATGGTTTCTCCCCTGCACCCTCCTCGACCTGTGCAATGATCCCAATGTGCTTTCCCCAATCTGCATAGTACAGTACTTCTTGCACACCAATGCAGCCCCAGCTTCCTTTCTCTGTTTTGTTTGACACCCCTTGGCGCCCTCATGCACATGACCAGCCCTGCCCTCCCACATGCCATCTTTGGCTTGCACTTGTAAGGCACTCCCAATGGGCCCCCAGGCACCCTTCCCAACCCATGCTGCCCCCATGGCTTTCCCAACCCATGCAGCAACTCTTACACACCACCATGACCTCCCCCCCACGTAGCCTTTTTGACCTCCCTGTGCTCCCTAGCTGCACAGCACAGACCTTTCCCAACTCATACCACTCACCCATGTACCCTTCCCAGATCTATGCATCATTTCTTGCGCACACCCACACAAACATGGTACCTCTTGTGCACCCACACATAACTTTCCCAATTCACAGAAAGCAAGAATTTAAGGGAGGAAAGGAGGGAGGGAAGGAAGCAGATATTCAGCAGGTGATATTCAGCAGGTTCTGACCAGTTCTGGAGAACTGGTAGCAGAAATTTTGAGTAGTTCGGAGAACCGACAAATACCCCCTCTGACTGGAGATTTTACAGTATCCTTCCCTTGCCATGCCCACCAAGCCACGCCGACAAAACCGGAAGTAAAAAAATTGAATCCCACCACAGGAAGGAAGGAAGGAAGGAAGGAAGGAAGGACTTCTGATTAATACTGCCAGTTTTCAGCAAGGAAACTCAAAGGAGAAGCCAGCAGGAAGTCAGAAGTCACTTCAGCTTCCACTGATTTTTTTTTGCGGTCAGTTTTGCAGTCATTCTGATTGTCTGTTTAGGTAAGGAAACACCTCTGAAATGATGACTCCCACATGGGGCACAGGCTATCTAGTTAATTTTAACATCAGCTTGCTTGTTTGCTGAGCCTTAATATGTGGTGTGAAGCCAGACCATTTACTTAATCATAATGTTTATTAGGTCAGTGGTTTAAAAATATACATGGATTAAAAATGTACCACACAACAAATGGGTGAGATAAAATATTTTGCTTAATTGATGGTTCAGTGGAAGTCAGAAAAGAGGCTAAATACACAAGCAGATGAAAGGTCTGGTGTAAAGTGCTGCCTGTTCAATGCAAACACACCCTATTTATTTATTTATTTTATTTGGTTTGTCAATTGCTTACAAGATAATAGGTATAAATAAAAACATAGTTATGAATACATGGATACATATAAGAAAAATAAAAAGAAAAGAAAAGAAACAATAGGACAGGGACGGCAGGCACGTTGGTGTGTTTATGCATGCCCCTTACAGACCTCTTAGGAAAGGGGTGGGGTCAATAGTAGAAAGTCTAAGGTTAAAGTTTTTGGGGTTTGGGGAAGAAACCAGAGTCAGGTAGAGTATTCCAGACATTGACCACTCTGTTGCTGAAGTTGTATTTCCTGCAATCAAGTTTGGTGCAATTAACCTTGAGTTTGTATCTGTTGTTTGCTCTTGTATTGTTATGGTTGAAGCTGAAGTATTCATTGACAGGTAGGACATTGTAATGTATGATTTTATATACACTGCTCAAAAAAATAAATAAAGGGAACACAAAAATAAGACATCCTAGATCTGAATGAATGAAATATTCTTATTAAATACTTTGTTCAATACATAGTTGAATGTGCTGACAACAAAATCACAAAAAAATTATCAATGGAAATCAAATTTAGCAACCCATGGAGGTCTGGATTTGGAGTTACACTCAAAATTAAAGTGGAAAAAAAACACTACAGGCTGATCCAACTTTGATGTAATGTCCTTAAAACAAGTCAAAATGAGGCTCAGTAGTGTGTGTGGCCTCCACGTGCCTGTATGATCTCCCTACAACGCCTGGGCATGCTCCTGATGAGGTGGCGGATGGTCTCCTGAGGGGTCTCCTCCCACACCTGGACTAAAGCATCCTCCAACTCCTGGACAGTCTGTGGTGTAATGTGGCGTTGGTGGATGGAGCGAGACATGATGTCACAGATGTGCTCAATTGGATTCAGGTCTGGGGAATGGGCGGGCCAGTCCATAGCACCAATGCCTTCATCTTGCAGGAACTGCTGACACACTCCAGCCACATGAGGTCTAGCATTGTCGTGCATTAGGAGGAACCCAGAGCCAACCACACTAGCATATGGTCTCACAAGGGGTCTGAGGATCTCATCTCGGTACCTAATGGCAGTTAGGCTACCTCTGGCAAGCACATGGTGTGCTGTGTGGCCCCCTAAAGAAATCCACCCCACATTATTACTGACCCACTGCCAAACCAGTCATGCTGGAGGATGTTGCAGGAAGCAGAAAGTTCTCCACGGCGTCTCCAGACCTTCTCATGTCTGTCACATGTGCTCAGTGTGAACCTGCTTTCATTGGTGAAGAGCATAGGGTGCCAGTGGCGAATTTGCCAATCTTGGTGTTCTCTGGCAAATGCCAAATGTCCTGCACAATGTTGGGCTGTAAGTACAACCCCCACCTGTGGATGTCGGGCCCTCATACCACCCTCATGGAGTCTGTTTTTGGCCATTTGAGCAGCCACATGCACATTTGTGGCCTGCTGGAGATCATTTTGCAGGGCTCTGGCAGTGCTCCTCCTGTGCCTCCTTGCACAACGGTGGAGGTAGCGGTCTTGATGCTGGGTTGTTGCCCTCCTACGGCCTCCTCCACATCTCCTGATGTACTGGCCTGTCTCCTGGTAGTGCCTCCATGCTTTGGACACTACACTGACAGACACAGCAAACCTTCTTGCCACAGCTTGCATTGATGTGCCATTCTGGATGAGCAGCACTACCTGAGCTACTTGTGTGGGTTGTAGGCTCCGTCTCATGCTACCACTAGAGTGAAAGCACCGCCAACATTCAAAAGTGACCAAACCATCAGCCAGAAAGCATAGGAACTGAGAAGTGGTCTGTGGTCATCACCTGCAGAACCACTCCTTTATTGTCTTGCTAACTGCCTATGCTTTCCACCTGTTGTCTATTCCATTTGCACAACAGCATGTGAAACTGATTGTCAATCAGTGTTGCTACCTAAGTGGACAGTTTGATTTCACAGAAGTGTGATTGCCTTGGAGTTACATTGTGTTGTTTAAGTGTTCCCTTTATTTTTTTGAGTAGTGTACTATACTTAGATTAGATTTAATCTGTGTGATTGTTTCCAACATTTGTTGCTTCTTGGAAATAATTTCTAAAGCAGTTTCTCTTTCATCATATTTGAAACAGGGACAAAAAAGTGTAAGAGAATTACTCTCCCTCAGGGCGCATTCTAAATGTCACTTGAATCTGACTTTCTAACACTTTGACTACTAGTATAAAGTGCATAACCACGCCTGTTTATTTCTCCATGTTGCTGACCTTGGCTGATCTCAGTCGTTCAACTTCGGTTGCCATGGTTAGTCCATGGAAGGGTAACTGGTTAGAATTTCAGAGCTTCAGGAGAATGGGAAGTTAAGAAGGAAAAGAAAATATTGGAAGAAATGTAGGATAAATTGATTTCCTTGAAATGCCAAGGAACCCACCTACCTGGCTATGCTCCTGTAATCCCAAGAATTTGTGAACCTTGAAAGAGACATTATTTTTTTATCCTGGGTAGAAATCTGTCTCTTTTCAAGATTTTATAGGATCAGAAGCAACTATTTTGAAAAATGAATGAATGTTCTGAATAGAGGCTGGTGGTCTGGGGCGCTGTTTCTCAACCATGACAACTCTTAAGATATGTGGATTTCAACTCCCAGAATTCCCCAGCCAGCATGCCCAGCTTGGAAATTCTGGGAGTTGAAGTCTATACATCTTAGAGTTGCTAAGGTTGAGAAACGCCAGTCTTGGGACCAGCTGGAATGCAGGTCTTGAGATGTGGGATGGAGGGATGGAGAAGATGAAGGGATTAGAAAGGAGACAAGAGTTTTCCTTTTATCTGCTCTGAATCTGGTCCTATCCACTGAGAGGATATTGCAGTTCTCAGGATCACAAGCTGAAGATAATTCAGGAGAGGCTTTTTGTAGTGAATTAATAGTGATAGTTTTCTGGGTCCCAATGAAGAGGTAAGCTACTGCACCTGAGTTGATGGGCTGCTCTGAACATCTGTATTATTAGTGTTCCACCATCTTCATGGCTGCGTCTATGGTGCCATTGACACCCTCTTCCAATGTCATTTCCATCTTTCCAATAAATTGGGTGGAAGCTGGAGTAGCCTTTAAGCTGATAGAGGAGGAGTGGCGGAGCACCAGGGTCTTTTGGGGGAATGCCTGTGTGAGTCACCAGGGATGAAGCCTGATCTTACTTTTTGGAGTCATTAAAATGAAGAAAACGCTTAATCTGCAGGAAAAAAATATATGCTGATAGCCAAATTTGTTAGAAGTGTGATGCCAAATGAACTAAAGGCTATGATTCTAAATAGTTGAATTGCTGCTAGAAACTTGGCTGATTTTCTTAGCATTTTACTGCATTTCCGTGGACCTCCCTCGATGTCATCTGCCAGGGTCTCACATCACATCTGCCCAGATTGAAGGAGTAATTTGGAATTGTTATCTGACTAGCTCAATTCAGTTCAGCTCATATGAATCAGTAAAAGTTTTCCTAACTACTAAGCACAGTAAACCAATGATCCGGCATTTTTCACAGTCCATGAACAGAAGCCAGCTGCATCCAAACTCAGCTCACCATAAATGATGGAACAACTCTCTACTCAATCTTTGAGAACACATCAGCAGCACAATTTCAGGGGGCAAAGGATCTCCCCACATCCTCAAAGGCATTTGCTGATACCAGTCCAGAAACTCCAGGGAGTAAAGGCCTGAAGAACATGGGGAAGGGTGACCCTCCTTCCTCCCATGGTTGGGAAACCAGCCCCACTTCGCAGTTTGGCTTCCTTGGCTCAGGAACTGTTGTTGCCCTAACACAAATAATACCTTGTTTGGTCTGTCCAGAGATGTGCTCAGATAGCATCTAAGTATGCTAAGACCAAGGAAGGGGATCAAGTACTCAGTAATTCTTATTAAGGAATTAATGCCCCAAACATTGGAGAAGCTGCCAAAGTGTTGGGTTAAAGCATGCTTTATACACAAGAACTGAGCACAAGTAACAATGTCAAAATTGTGGAGCCTCCCTCTCACCTCTCACTTTCCTCCCTCCTCCTGGAAGCTGAATCCTGCACACAGAGGAAATGGGAAAATGAGGATGTCTTATTTAAGCATTTTGTCCTCAGGCTAAGCTATAGTTGCGTACAACTTCTATTTCACTGCTTCTAATGTTGCAGCACAGGACTCATCATGGCAGACACCATAAGAAAGTTGTTCTGTTCATGTTCAGAGACATCTCGGTCTAGAAATTTTATAATCTCCTCTGTTCAGGGATGTGTCATTACACAATGCATACAAATAGCCTTTTGCATAATCTGTATTAATGATTATCGGAGAGAAAATGAAAATGCATTATGCCTGTAAACTGAAATATCATGTACAGTATTAAAGCCAGGAACTGCCCCAAGTTTGGTTTAAGATAGACCGCTACAGTAATGTTTTAAATAAATAAATCAAGAAATAAATAAATAAAATTAGAGTGGAATAACTATTGCAGTTAATCCTTTAAGAATAGTGAGATGGTTGGAGAAGGCACAGATTGAGCTACTTGCTTGGTTCCCAGCTGCAAACAGAGATTAAATTTATAACAGCACCTTCTAGATCACAGTCTCCAGACTCTATAAATGAAGACAGTACTGTGTATCCAGTATTTGCAGAGAAAATAAAGACTCCCAATTTTGCTATGGAATATGTTTCAGAGCTTGGTTGTGTCCTGCAATGACATTCCCTTGCCATATATGGACATCTCCTAGCCTTGATATTGGCCTGCCAGCAGAAGAGATGCATGCATAATATTCACAGAGCAGTGAACGGCTTCCTTTCATTCTTGGGCTGAGGGGCAGGAAGACGGAAGACGGCTGGCATGCTCTTTTCTCATAATATTTCTGCAACCATAAGGGCTAGGCTCTTAGTTTGCTGTGGTTGAAGAGCTAAGCACCTGAGTCAGCTTTCTCCAAAAGAACAATTGGGAAATTTAACAGTGAATTGCAGCAGGCACCTTGTATTGTATGGGGCATGTTCACATGGAATCAAAAGATTTAGGGGTAGTGGATTTTTGTGCTTGGCTATCTTCAGGAGCTGCCTACATCTTTGGCTGTGGGGTGGTAACTGCTTTGTTGCTTTCTCTCCTTCCTTTCAGAATTGCCTAAGTTTTCCGTTTTGATCATTTCTATTCGGTGTGTTGACGACATGGGGCTTAGGGCTGATCTGATTAAAGGTTTACATGAAATCCTTGTTCTTTCTTCAGTTAACTATAAATGGTAGTCTCACCCAGGCTTTGCTTTGGTATGTCTGGATGGGTGGGTAGTTTTTTTAAAATCTCCAAATGATGCAAGATTTTTGCTTAAGATGCTTTTGAGATAAGGGGGTGCGATGGCTCAGCAGTTAAAGACACTGAGCTTATCAGATGGAAAGCTGACAGCCTGGGTTTGAGACCTGAGCGCCACACAACCTATGAGCTCCTGTTACTTGCCTGAGTTCCTGCCCACCTAACAGTTCAAAAGCATGCAAATTCAAGTAGTTAAATAGGTATCACTTCAAGGGGAAGGTAACAGTGTTCCGTGTGCCCTGGCCTTTTGCCTTGCTAATCACATAACCATGGAAAATGTCTTCACTTAACACTGGCTCCCTCGGCCAAGAAACGGAGATGACTACCGTTCCCTATAGTTGGTCACAACTGGACAGGAAAACCTTTACCTGCTTCTGTGATGTTTAAGAGTGGATGGTGCTCAAATCTGTTCTATGCCTTCCTTTCTGAAAGGTGCTCTTCCCATTAACGTTGGCTTGCCCACTTAGTGGGAGGCAGAGGGACTAAGAAAGAGTTTTATAGACTCAGATGAAAAACCACTGAGTTCAACATCCTGCAGTGACCTAAGAGAGCTCTTAGCTTTCTTCCAACTCTTATGATGGTTCTGCTCTCTCTGGTGTCCACCTTGATAGAAACTCATAGGCAAAGCAATATGTTATTGGCATCCTTGTTTGCTTTTTGTCCCCAGATCGATTCCATGCATCTGTGAAGATCCAAATTCTTCTTAAGCTCCCCCAACTTCAGAGTTGCTTTCGTTAACCTAGGATCTGCTGGAGCTGTAGTTCTTAGCTTGTCTGCGGTAATGCTGGGTTAAGCAAAGCTAATCAGAGCACATAAAATAACAATTCTCTAGGAAGCTCTCTGCTTTTTATTTTAAGCTATCAGAATTGCTTGCTTCATTTTGTTTCATTGACTGCCAATCACCTCCCTAGTTTCAGAGAAGAGAAAATTCTATTTTCTTCCTCATTAGTCAATACCTAGAGTGCTATATCTGGGTCAGGAGAATGCACATTATGGGCAGTACGGAAAGGCAGAATGACTTTGGAGGAGGACATTTAAGATGGCCGGGGATATGCAAAACATACCTTTGGAAGGAAGGCTGATGGAAGGACGGAGAGACTGTATGCTAGATAAAAAGAAAAGGCAGCTAAAAAGCAGAATGATGTTTTCTGATGGGTTGAAGGGGATGAGGCACTGTATAGTTCAGGGATGGTGAGCCTTATGTGCTTGGCATGTCAAAAAAATTAGGAAAAAGCCTAACTTAACTCTGATTGCATGTCACCACCGCACACTCAAACAAAAGGAAAACAATGATTTGCATATTCATTTATTTAAAAATAAACCCAGTCTCATCGCGTGTGTGTTATATATTATATAAAGAAATATCAAATGATCACAAAATTGAAACAAACTAGCACACTTGTTTTCAGAAGGTTTGAGGGCACATAAGAGCATGGCCCTTTCAAATGATTTCTGGGGGTGGCTAAGATTAGACTGTGTGAGAGGACACCCCATTGAGCACACCCCTCAGCTTCCGAAAATGTCCAAGAACAAGGCATGCTTCCTAGAATAATGATTGTCAGGTATTGGTGAATGCTGGCATGTCACCAGAACTTTATGGTGTGTCCCCTTTCACGTGCATATTATAGATTCACCATCACTGTTGTAGTGGGCTAAGTCAGTGTTTCTCAGACTTGGAAACTTTAAGATATTGTGGAGTTCAACTCCCAGAATTAATCTGTGGGATAGATAGATAGATAGGTAGGGTAGGTAGGTAGATATTTCCCACCTTTATTATCTTTTATAAATTACTGAATGCAGCAAACATACCTAATACTCCTCCCTCCTCCTTTTTTGCCTACAACAACGCTGTGAGGTGGATTGTGCTGAGAGAGAGGAACTGTAATGCAAGCAGAAATTAGAAAGAACAACAGTCAAGGGAATGTGTGCATTCTCTTCATATTGTTGCTTTTAAAATCAGTTTTACAGAGACTGTCCCCAATAGTCTGCAGCTTCTACAGTTACCTGCTTAACATGGAATTCTGGGACTTGTAGTATCAGTGCAGTTGGGAGATAATCAGATTGGGAAGGATTGAGAGGCATTGATATTTGTGTGTGCTTTTCCACAAGAAATTAGATGATTTTTTTTTAGACTGTGACCCAAGAATCAAAAGCCCACATTCTGGATTCACACAATACAGTGGACCCTCAATTAATCAAAGAGTGAGAGATCAGGTCACAAGGATAACCCTATTCAAAATTAACAGGTAGGGTGCACCTGACTTGATTATGCAAGACATACAATCAGGCTTTGATTTAGCTTTCCTTAATCATGGTTTCATTCTTTGAGCATCTTTTTTCGAATCATTCCCCCCCCCCCCAAAGCTGACATACTGAGATTCTTGAGTCCCTTATGGAACCCCAGTAGATTATCTTTCCTTCTTCTTCTGTCTCCATGTTCACTTTCCCCTGCAGCTGCCCTCTGTCTACCTGAGGTCTCTGTCTCTGGATGTTTCACCTCTTCTCACATCCCCATCCTGCCTTTGAGTTCTTGTTTCAAAAGGGTTAAGATCAGAAATGCTGAATGGGAAGATGGCAGGGTGCTCTTTAATAATTCAGCAGGCCAGCAAGTCCTTCTGCATTTCTAAAGGGAGCATTAAGCTGTCCAGGAGTTTCAGCCAAGCAGTTCTTCCCATAGTGATGAGGCGGTGCAATTACTATCCCTCCTTCTCCACCAGTGCCAACTGTCCTGATGAATGCTAAAGACAAGACAGTAAGGGAGGGGGAAGAATGAACCAACAAACTCAACCCCTTCTTGATCCCAGTCTTGCCTTGGGGCAAACAGATCCTGTAGGTTTTCAAAGACCCTCATCTCCCCCACAACTGTTGACCCAAATGAGCAGTGAAGGGCCGTGTATTCTGCTCAGTCCTCATCTCCAGCTACTTTTCACTATTTACAAGACTCATGTAAGGTCTTTTTGACTCCCTTTGAAGATATTTCTCCGATAAGAAGCATCCAATTACTCATCCATTGACATTCTTTTTATATGATTTAACAATCACAAGTATTACATTTGTGAGCTAGAAGGTTTCATTTAGTGATCACCACTGTGCTTAATTTATTTAGATTTTATTTATTAGTTTTGTACTCAGGATCTCAAGGTAGTTCTGCCTCCTCCAATTCTTTTCCCTTGTCTGCCCTATGAGATAGGCTGGGGAGAGATAGAGATAGGGAGATCGAGAGATAGATGTTTAGATAGATAGATAGATAGATAGATAGATAGATAGATAGATAGATAGATAGATAGAGAGAGAGAGAGAGAAGAGGGAGGGGGCTAAAGTCTTATAGGATGCTTTGATGGCTATATGACTGGTTGGGGAATTTTGAGAATTGAAGTCCACACTTGTTAAAATTGTTAAGATTGAGAAACACTGTTTTGGATGCATGGCTTCTTCTGACAGGATTATCAATCTCCTGGGAATTTGACAGTAGTTCTGTCTGAGAAACAAAAAAAGCCAATATACAGTACTTGTATCAAATAACCCTTTCCCTGTCTTCTGCAAAGAAAAAGTCTGTCTCAGTTATTGGAATTGCTAAGTATTAGTAGAGTAGAACAGAACAGAATAGAACAGAACAGAATAGATGGAATTGAATGGAGCAGAATAGAATGGAACCTTTATTGATTTAGTCATTTGACCATAGCAAAGGAAGAGCTGAGCTGAAATATAATCAGAGGATCCTGTATCATCATGTTCTCCTTGCTTTTCCACTCTAGATTAAGAACTGCTTTTCCCCAACACCGCCCATTCAACGCCGGTGTGTGTGTGTGTGTATCTCACACACTTTCCCTGCTTCACTAGCTCATCTCCAACTCAGACACACTCACAGAGAATGTCCTGATGTATCTGGATACCAAAGAGCAAAGTTCTTGGCTGACAAATCTATTGATCGCCTGAACATTCAATATTCCAATGCAAAGGAAAAAAAAAAAAACTTGCTGTCCAATTTCTCTGCAGCCAAAGCCAACAGGGACAGAGAGGCACAATGTCCAGCAATTGGATAGGGAAAGGCCATTTCCACAGCAGCATCACTGGACAAGGTAGAATTAAGCAGATCAAAGTCTTTGACAGTATTATCCCACATTCAACCCTGAGCTCCTAGAGTAACCTCACAGAATGCTTTGGTCCCAAAGAAGAAAACATCAATTCCAAACTAGATTTATTTATTTATTTTTATTTTATTTTATTTGGTTTGTCAATTGCTAACAAGATAATAAGTATAAGTAAAAACATAGTTATGAATACATGGATACATATAAGAAAAATAAAAGAAGCAATAGGACAGGGATGGTAGGCATGTTGGTGCACTTATGCATACCCCTACAGACTTCTTAGGAAAGAGGTTAAGAGATTAGCTAAAGACTTCTTTTTAGGGCATCAGGATGATGTAGAGGTGAGATCTTGAGGATACATCCTTCAAAAATAGTTAGTAAAGCATTCTTGTGTTGTGACAAGCAAGTTCTGAGGAAGAGCCTAATGTCTGGTTGTGAAGGCTAACTCAATGCAAGCTATAAGACCACCTCAGTCCATCAAGGTATGCTGGTTAAGAATGACAAGAGCTGTATTCTGTGGAGGAATTGTTGATTTCTGAAAACCATACTCTTCCCTCTTTTACTCAGAATTCCCTTTTATCCAAATTCTTAGCATGTTCTGCTGACAGATCAGGTAGGTGAAGAAGGTCTCAATGACTTGCAAACCTTCTACCGATTTTACCCTTGAGCCATCAAGGACTAGAATACCTTGACTGAAAGTGAATGCTTGATGACGGATCTTACAGTTGGAGCTCAACTGAATTTTTGACCTAAATCAGAGCAGTCTTTTTGCGGTGTTTGCAAAATAGTAGGAATCGTGAACTAGTTGGAAAACTCTTGATATTTTGCTTATGTTATTAACTTGATGGCTTTGCTCTTTATATTTAAAAGACAGTAATAAAGCCAGAGTACCATCTTGAACATACATTCTCCAAAACACACAAATGGACAGGCTCATGTAGTCTCCAGGAGTTGAAATTGACTCAGAGGAAGTGTTATCTTGACTGTAGGTGGCATCTGAAACTTCACATGGATATCTTTTATTTGGTGTTGTTTGGAGGAATGTGAAGCTCCTGAGAATGCAAGGAGACCCTGTGGGAAAAAAAGGCAACCATAAAAGGTAGCTTTTGCTCAGGCGGTGCTCATCCTGTGTTAGCTCTTTCTAATTTACTTCTTTATCATTTGGTTTCAGATGATGTCTGTTATGAACTAATAAAACACTTAAATAAAGTTTATCAAAAGCTTTAGAAAATAGCAGGGTTCTAGCCCTGCACTTCTGATTGGCCGATAATAGCAATATCGGATTGGTCCATTCAGGAGAATCTGATTGGCTGTTAACGAGCCACTCTCATTGGTTAAGGGGGTTAACACTCCACGTCTCTTATTGGTTACTAGAGCAGCAGCTTGCTTATAAAAGGGCTGCTGTTGCCCTAGGGTTTTGCTCTGTTCAGAATGATTAATAAAGAGTTGAAGTTCACTGTTCACCGTCTCATCTCCGTTCCTTGCGCCCATGCGCAGAACTTAACACTGGTGATGAAGGTGGGATGCGGAGACGTCAGAGCTGACTGAACACTGCAGACACTAAACAGAGCACGTGGCTGAAGGCGCATCAACGGCGGAAACCATGACCGGCGGCACCATACCACCCGCTCCATTCGACCCGGCACAAGAAGACTGGGACTTGTACATGGACTGGTTCCAGATGTTTCTGGAGACCAACAACTTGAAGGATGCCACTACTAGAAAAAAGCGAGCGATATTCCTGACTCACTGCGGACCTGCCGTTTTTAAGATGGCTAAGGCACTGGCGAAACCGGCTGAGGTGAAATCCATGGACTGGGACATCCTCGAGCCCCTCTTATGGGCCCACTATGCACCTACCGTACCAACGCTTGTCCGAAGACATGAATTTTACCAGAGAGACCAGCGGAAAGGAGAAAGCATTGCAGATTTCATCGCGGATCTCCAGAATCTGGGAGGCCTCCGCGGGTTCGCTGACCTCGAAGAAGCTCTAAGAGACCGAATAGTTCAGGGTTTAGATGCACCTCACATGCAAAGTAAGCTGATGGCGAAAGGCGACATCAGCCTTGCAGATGCCATCACTGACGCTACAGCAGCAGAAGCAACCAGGAAGTCGGCTGTCCGAATGCACCGCACCAACGCCCCGTTCAGCCAACTTGCCGGCGAAACCTCACCTCGCCTTGAGGGACATGCAACGGCAACCCACCACGAGGACCTCGAATCATCATCAGAAAGTGATGAGGAAGAAGTCAACCAGCTCCGGTCTGAATGAGACCAACGCCACCAGCGTAACCAGAGACTGCAGTATCAATGCGCAGGTTGTGGGGCAAACCACCCACGATCAGACTGCAAATTCCTCGACGCACTCTGCCATATTTGTGGGAAGAGAGGCCACATCGGAAAGGTCTGTAGAAGCAAGCTAGGATCCAGCCCACTTCAGAGGGGGACCAACTACCGCCAACCCACAGGAAGTCGTCCTGTGAATCGGGAACATTTGAACCACCAATGGAACAACCACTCCTACAGAAATAAACCACTAGCCCATTCAACGAAATGAGAAGAGGCACACCAAACCATCATGATTGGTCACGCATCATCATTAGAGGAACACCTCAACAGAGGCAAGCCTGCAAGGGCCAGAGGACAATGACGAGAACATTAGCGGCATCAAGTCTTCCAATGAGGAACCGCTGGCACCCAACTTGCCCAAAAACGCCCCGCCAAAACAGGCTTACGGACAAGAACTGGTGGGACAGCGTAAATCCAATAGACAGTCAAAGCAACCTTCCTACCTCAGAGATTACATCACCACATCCCCCAAACGGAACCCGGGGAGAAGGGGTGTTATGAACTAATAAAACACTTAAATAAAGTTTATCAAAAGCTTTAGAAAATAGCAGGGTTCTAGCCCTGCACTTCTGATTGGCCGATAATAGTGATATCGGATTGGTCCGTTCAGGAGAATCTGATTGGCTGTTAATGAGCCACTCTCATTGGTTAGGGGGGTTAACACTCCATGTCTCTTATTGGTTACTAGAGCAGCAGCTTGCCTATAAAAGGGCTGCTGTTGCCCTAGGGTTTTGCTCTGTTCAGAATGATTAATAAAGAGTTGAAGTTCACTGTTCACCATCTCGTCTCCATTCCTTGCGCCCATGCGCAGAACTTAACAATGTCATTGTTGTTTACTGCTGGGAATTAGGTTTTGGTCTAGGCATGCAGATAGGTCTGAGACGAGGACTGAGACAGGTTGGATATTGCTATCCTCACCTACCCCTCTATTGCCTCTCTCTTCCCCATGGTAGCACTGAGCTATTCCTTAAAGTTAGAAAGAAATATATTTCTCTGCATTGGTGTTTTCCAACCTGGCATCTTGTAGAAATGTCAATGTCAACTCCCATCACCCACAATTCTATCACAGCCCTGCTGGCTAAGGGTAAAAGAAGTTGTACTTCTTCCAAATTGGAGAAGACTGGGAGAACCATGATGTGGAACATTCCCCAAGGTAGAAGGATGCTGGTTCTTTTGACAGCTTCCTTCTTTGGCTTATTTTTAGCTTTTAGGAGGTGTGTCTTCTGCATATAGACCATAACCCTAAATGATTTTGACAGGGTAGAGAAATAGCTGAAAATTAAATTGTGGTATGTGACAGAGATATGCAAAGTTCTTCATTTAAGAAAAAGAAATCAAATGCATAGACACAGGACATCGATACTACCTACCTTGGTCATCATATACATATGGAAAGGTGCTTGATTTAGAGGGCCTCCTTCCAACCTGGCATCCTTCAGCAGCATTGGGATGCCACTCCTGAACCACCATTGGCTGTGCTGAGTCTGAATACGATGAGAGTGATAATTTCAAGCTATTCTGTGATGCTATCTATCTATCATTACGGGATAGATTCCACTACAGTGGTAATGAATCCATCATAGGAAGACCTGGAAGACCAAGTTAGGGACCGATCCCCATGGAGAAAAAAACTATTTATGTGGTTGTTAAGAATCAGCACCGACCTTGAAAATTATTCAATCAATCTGGTGGGGAAAGTCAGCCCAGGATGTTTGGATGCGTCACTGAGATGCTCCTGGAGACAGGAAGGCTGAAGGGGATGGTATTATGCTTATAGCCAGACAGGGAATTCTGCAGATGATGAAGGAATTGATCTAACATGGTGCATGGTGAGAGCTCAAAAGCCAAGGAGTTAGAATTTGAGGAAGTATTCTTCCTCATATTCTTACTTGGCTTATGTTCCCACGACTCCTATTACTGCTGATTTGATTGTAAGTCCTTAGGTCAGCAAGGAAAAAAAAAAAGAGACATTCATTCTCTCAGCTAGAAGCCCTCCCCTTCCCTCTGGAAGACCCTCTTTCTGCCTGCCTCTCATTTATCTTCAGCAACTTAAAGATGCCCAGCTATTTTTTAAAGAAAACTTTTCTATTCTGTGGCTGCATTCGCACAACAGCCTTAACATGGATCAATTACAATTCACATGCCACACTTCACAACATTTGGATAGCAATAGCACTTAGACTTACATACCACTTCATGGTGCTTTACAGCCCTGTGAGTCAGCCTATTGCTCCCAACAATCTGGGTCCTCATTTTACTGACCTTGGAAGGGTGGAAGGCTGAGTCAATAAAAGAATAAATAAACAAATGCTTATAACTGGGGATTTAGTGTATGTATAATTGAAAATACAGACTAATCATCAACATTAAACAAATTT